>BQNB010011109.1:0-82246 GCA_026074375.1 Tanacetum coccineum
TATGCCTTAAGTCGAACGGTATTTGATATGTGAGAAATCACATATCCTTTTTATACCCAAATTGTGCAAATTATGCTTGTATATTGCTTGTTTTGTCATTTGTGATGTGTAGGTACGGATAATGCAAAAATCACAAGAAAATGGTCAAAACCGAACAAACACGGACACGAGACGGATATAATACATAAGAGCCAGAAAGTTTCTAGTAAAGGTCAACAAAGTCAACCTCGGTCAACCGTTGGTCAGCCCACAAAAAGACAAGACCTTCAAAATACCAAAAATTCCCTTAATGTTAAATCAAATTTCACCAAAAACTCTAAATTACTAACATCGTTAGTCCTCTTTTATTAAGAAACTAACGATCGTTAACTCTTAATAACCAAAACCCTTTAACCGGCCCAATTTCCTTTTTATAAATCCTAAGCCCAAGTCAACGCTTAAATAACCCTCAATCAAACACACAAAAGTATAAAAAGAGAAAAGGGCGCGAAGGTGAAACCACTATTCACCCTTCGTCCCCCTCTTTACCTTGCAGCAAAACATAAAAGGGTAAAAACCCACTCCCACTCAATCCAACGGGACCTCTTAGATTCATAGTACTAAGCAATGAGTCAGCAGCCAAAAAACGTCACTCAAGAGCTCTTAATGGTCAAGACTTACACAAGAATGACACGCGGGACTCAAAAGAAACACATCTAGAAGTGGGATTTTGCACTAAAATCAAGCCAAAAGAAGTACAAAGCCTCTGACATAAGGATTGCCACACTGGCAATCCGTGGGATCACATTTTGATCTAACGGCTACAAGAGGGCATCCAATGATTGGCAATAAATGAAGGGTGATGATCAAAGCTAAGAGGAGCATATGAAGAAGGCCCGAAAGCTTATCTCAAGCCTATAAATACAAGACCTCTCTCACTCACAACGGATCATCTAAGAGTAGTTTTTAAAAAAAGTAGCTTAATATAGATTTTAGTGTAATTTCTTAAATATAATTTTCAGCTTATTGTTTTTAATACATGTAATCTTCTGTTTTCATCAGTTTGTAATCAGTTTCATTAATAAATAAAAGTTCATTTTCATTTAAGCTTAATGTGCAATTCATGTTTTCACTTAAAAGCAATTTAGTATAATCATGCTCTCTACTGTTTAAATAAGCTCAAAAAAGCTATCATTCTAACAAATAAGCTAGTATTCACTTAGTTAAGCTTTTCAAAAAGCTTAACTAAGTTTATTAAGACTCAAATCCTCTCATAAATTACCACAGCTTTTATGGAAGGGAAGCCAATAAGGGATGGGCTTCCAGGACCACACCAGCTTATCCTAGGATAAGATGGAGCTTTTTAAAAATAGCTCTTGGAGCATTTGTAAGCCTTGTTTAAGCAAAGGCTATTGTAAGTTCTTACTTTTCCAGTTATATCTTTAGTATTCCATAATTAGCTTAATCTGCTTAATAGGTGCTTATTTCTGCTTAATCTAGTTTAATTATGCTTATTGTAGTATTTAATTGCTTATTGTGTTCTCTTGTTAGTTTAAATCTTAGTTAGCTTTAAAGTAGTATAAAACAGTTAAAAAANNNGCCTCTTCAGGCCCCGTTCCTCAATGTTCAAATGACGTTTGAACACAGCAGTTCAAGCCTCGGTCGTCAATGTCAAATGGTGTCTGCTGAAAATAACACTTCAGGCCCCGTTCCTCAATGTTCAAATGACGTTTGAACACAGCAGTTCAAGCCTCGGTCATCAATGTCAAATGACGTTTGAACACAGCAGTTCAAGCCTCGGTCATCAATGTCAAATGACGTTTGAACACATCAGTTCAAGCCTCGGTCATCAATGTAATGACGTTTGAACACAGCAGTTCAAGCCTCGGTCGTCAATGTCAAATGGTGTCTGCTGAAAATAACACTTCAGGCCCCGTTCCTCAATGTTCAAAAGACGTTTGATCGCAGCAGATCAAGCCTCGGTCTTCATGGCAATGACTTCTGATCATAACCGTTCAGAACTCGGAATTCAAGACCACAGCAATGAACAGTCAAGTTCAAAGCTGGTTCCAAAAGTTGTTCCTTAAGCAAACAAGACAGCTACATCACGACAAGAATTGGAATTACTATTCCACCTTCAGATAGCAATGCTGAGGACAACAGGTAAATATATATAAATACAAAATCAGAAAATCAGAAAATTTCCAAAAAGATTCTTCTCGACATGTCTCTTGGAATCGATAACATTTACGTGCTTAGAAATGTCGATTAACATTGACACGGGTGTGTAAATGAAGTTCGAGCGAGAGTTTTCAAATAGTTTCAAAACATGTCATTTCTAATTTTCTAAATGGCTTATGTGCAAATGTCAGTACATAACCCGGACTTCAAATAAAGGAAGGTTTATAACTTATCCTCACAACGAGAAAATTAACGTTTCTCGGTCTTGAGCTGTTCTTACAAGACATTCAATGTTTTTAGCTCAAGAAAAAGGAAAGTGTACGTTTCAGTGCGCTTACCCTTACCGTTAGAAGAGAAGTCCTCTAACATTTGGTTTTTCAAAAAGTTGAACACTTAGTATGGAACATAATTTTTCAAGAATTTCTCGATGACTATTAATAATCTTTCAAAAGTTGTTGTGTTCTAACACCAATGTCATTTTTTCCCTCATTAATGTTTTCAAAATAAATCAATTTCTAAAATTGGTCTTATTTTTGAGGGGAGTTTTTCGAAAAACAAGTTTTAATGTTCTTGGATACAATCAACAACGACAATTCTTAATGTATTCAAAAACATTATCAAAATGTTCCAGTAAAAATTCATGATGACCATATTTCTCTCCCACCACGATTTTTCAAGACAATATTTTAATCACACGGTATTTCAAATACTAACGTGTGTTTTATTAAAATAGAGGGAGAAAATCAATTAAAAATATGATCTATTCGGATATATGTGCTGAAGAAAAGGTTTTATGGTTACGATCATATACCCAACAACATTTTAATTCACGACGATTCTGAAGTCATAAGGTGGTTAGGTTAGGAATCATCCTATGTTCACAAGAACCGGAAGGATTCTACCCAAGATAATCCAAAAGTAAGAATTAGCAGTCCTTAGGTATGATTGGAGATGAAATGTTTATGGAATAATGCCGATAAGATGAGGTAACACAATGGAACAATCACAACAAGGTGTTAGTAATGACGTCTTGGTAAGCATTGAAAGGGTTGAAGAATAAAAAATAATGTCATGGATAAGTGCAAGGCGTCTAAACAAAGAAAGCCCTCTACCAACTTAGGGCTGAAAAATGGGTCACATTTCATCTGTTATCAGAATCACAGATGATTGCTGGTATTGAAAATGACATCATGGACCAGGATGCCAATGCACAACCCTTCCCAGCCTATTCGAGATTCTCTCAACACAGAAACTTGTCTTCATTTGTCACGGAGATATACACGTTATCTTTTTGACATCTCACTCGTGGATTGTTGATATTGAATAGGTGGCAAGGGCAATATGCTCCAAACCTCCGTGTACTAAAACCAAAATGATAATCGAGTCTAGAGACCAAGAGATTAATCAAATCTCATTAGGACACAATTCCATTTCTAAACATTGTTGAACATCATCACGGTCACAGCTGTTATCAAAGTCCTACGCCAATTATCATTGTTGAATATCTTGCCAGAACTCCGAGTGATATAATGAATTATATTGAAGATGAAAAATCCTGCTTGAATCCAAGCATCAAACAAGCTCTTGGTAGGTGACTTGTGAGACTCTATATGAATCAAACTTGTGACAACTGGATATCGATTTGGTCCAGTAAATGAATTGACGGTTGATGGATTTTGATAAAAACACTCTCGATGTGTTACAAAAAATCCACTCTCGTAACTTTAACGAGTGATACGTCGAATTTGATTTTCATATCAAATTTTCTCGTTTATCACTAACGTCAAACTGCAGAGTAAAAACTCGGTGTTAACGGCAAACCTCAATCACATTCCAATGCTCAATCTACGAAGCCATACTATCTTGAAAGAATTAAGATTTAAGAACAAAGTCTTCCGTAACTCTGATTTGAAGCTTTCAAGATAATGCAATAGTATGAATCATGTTGGTCAAGACACAAGATCGCAAGATGCAAAAGACGATAAGACAATGACAATGCTCAAAGCAAGATCGCAAAGCTATGAAGAGAAACAAGATTACTACAAAGACAAAGACCAAGATCACTCGAGCTTAAACGACAAAAGCAATCCTCACTGATCTCATGATGGAGTGTCATCAATGAACTCATTCGGGGGAGATTCGTTAGCCTTGCATTTTATTGATGTCAAATAAAAGGAAGATCGTTACGTGTTCAAGACCTCACTACGGGCGAGATTGTTAGAATCAATTTATTGTGTCGAACAGGGATGTTCGGTCACTTACGATGGAGCTTCGGTCTTTAATGGTTAATGTCTGTTGTTAATTAGAATATTTATAGGGATTCGGTCGTTAGTTAATCTAATATTGTATATGTTTTGGGTTTAATCCCAAGCAAAACCCGAGCCCGGGTCCTAGTTAAATATCCCGCGCGTCACTTTTAAGTGTCGAGGTATATAAGGAACTTTTCCACTTGGAAAAGTTAGTTGTTCAGTTGTTCAAAATATCTAATAATATATTTTTCTCTTTTCTCTCTCAATTTCTCTCTTTAGTTTCTCTCTCAAAACAACTCACCTCCTCATTTCTAGTTTCGATTTCGTGATCGAGTGTGTGTTATGAAGTGATAACGGGAACCTACAGCTCTTAATGTAGCCTTTATTGAAGCTAAAAATAAAAACTTATTCCATGGAGTAGAAGTAGGCGTTGATAAGGTTCATGTTTTTCATCTTCAATTTGCGGACGATGCTCTTCTATTGGGTGATTGGTCTAAGCCTAATATTGAGAACTTGTCTAGAATCCTCACTTGCTTCCATCTTGCATCCGGCCTCAAAGTTAACTTCAACAAGAGTAAGCTCTTTGGCATTGGTACCTCTCAACTTGAGCTCAACTCTTTTGCTACCACTATCGGGTGTGTTCCTTCTCATTTCCCATGTACTTACTTGGGTCTTCCCATTGGCGCCAACATGGCAAGATGTGCAAAGTGGGACCCCCTAATTGATCATTTTCATAAGCGTTTATCTAGTTGGAAAGCAAGAACTCTCTCATTTGGTGGTCGTTTAACCTTATGCAAATCCGTTTTAGGAAGTTTGGGGGTGTATTATTTCTCTACTTTTAAGGCACCTAAAACGATTATTAATAAGCTTGAAGGTATTCGTATAAAATTCTTTTGCGGTGGGTCTTCGGATACTTATAAAATTCCTTGGATTGCTTGGAATAAGGTCATCTCTTCTCCTAAACAAGGTGGTCTCGGTATTGGTAGCTTGGTAGTAAGCAACCAAGCTTTGTTGGCCAAATGGTGGTGGAGATTCTTGATTGAAGATAATGCATTGTGGTGCAAAGTTATTCGCTCCATTCATGGTTCTCAAGGAGGCCTTCATGATGCATCCTTAATTCGAAGCAAATCTGGTCCATGGTATCGAATTGCTAAGCTTAAGGAGGACCTTCTCAACGACTATGGGATTAACTTACCCTTGATTTTCAAGAAAAAGATTGGTAACGGGGAGTCTACACGTTTTTGGTTGGATAATTGGTTGGGTGGTCCTACTCTTAAAGGAACTTTCCCTTACATTTTTCGGTTAGACAATCAACCAAATTGTTTGGTGTGTGATCGGGTTCCTGACAATAATGCTCTAAGCCCCAACACCCCTGGCCATTCTAGCAACATTTTACCTATTGATCTTCGCTTTAATTGGGCATGGACAAGGCCTATCAGATCTAATATTGAGCACGCCGAAATTGTGGATATTTCAAACATGTTGTCTAATTTGGTTCTTTCGCCCTCATGTGACATTTGGGAGTGTGTTATTGATGATACAAGAAGCTTTTCGATCAAAGGTTTGAGGACACACATTACTAATACTACTATCGCTTTGGATCAAAATCATCCAAGATGGAACAAGTTAGTTCCTATCAAAGTCAATATAGCTTCTTGGAGAATCGACAAAGGGAGACTCCCGACCAAAATCAACCTTGACTTAAGAGGTATTGACCTTCACTCGGTCCGTTGCCCTCTTTGTGATGATGATTTAGAGACGGAACATCACCTATTCATGCATTGCCGCATTGCAAAACAAGTTTGGTTGGATGTCTTAAGATGGTGGAATCTACCTCATGCTAACTTCTCAACCATCACTGAATTGTTCTCCCTTGCTGATCATACTCATCTCACACCCAACCAGAGAGGCTGTTTTAATGCAGTGATTCACACAACCCTTTGGTTCCTTTGGCGTGCAAGAAATGAGCTGGTCTTTGCTTCCAAGCGTTAGGATAAAGACTTGATCCTCAACGACATAAAACACTACTCTCACACTTGGATTTCTAGCAGGTCTAAGAATTATTCCCTTAATTGAATAGAGTGGTTTTGCAATCCTTGTAACACTCTTTCCTCCACTTTGTAATTATGTTTTTCTAGCTCCTTGCTAGCTTTTTATTGAAATTGCCGTTCGGGAAAAAAAGCAAATTTTGTAACTAAATTTGATAAATGCCCCACCACATGTGCTTGCTGATCAAGAATTAGTTTTTTATGAGATTATACAACTCACTGTCTTAAAACAAAAAAAAACAGTAAGATGCGATGTTATGGAAATAATCTTTCATCTCCGTATGTTTGCGTGGTTGGTTTACTAGTCAGTAGTCACTATTACGGTTGTTTGGTGAAAGAGTGAAAAAATGATTTCTCGCTAGGGTGGCAGTGGCTGATGCGTTCCATATTATAATCTTTACCAATAAGAACCGGCACTGCCGCACTGGAACTTTACAAAACGCGTAGAATTATGGACGACATAGTAAACAGTCTAGTATTACTTTTTATCTTAGGTTGACTACTAAATATATCCGTTGTATGAATCTAAAAATGCTCCTTGAGGCATATATGTTGGCAGTCCCTAGTTTGGTTTGGTTTGTAAAAGAATTGGACATGGGTAGTGATTAAAAATCAATAGTGTTCTCTTTTGTTTGTCTGAACTAAAAATTTCTAAATTTGAACACTAGCCCAAGAACCGGCAATTATATTTGCTAATTTTGGCATTATAATAAATTTGTTAAAACCCACATATTTCTAACAAACAACTTTTACAGCATTAATTCAATACACATTCCAAAATCCAATACCCTATAACAAACACACAGAGATTAGATAAGGTGCAGAGCTAAGTGTGATTCACATGTTATGTTTTCACCTAGCATTCAATCGCCAAGTCCAGAATCATTCATTACTTGAGAGTATTCATCACCAGAACCTTGCCTTTTACTTGAGAGTACTATTCATCACCAGAACCTTGCCTCAAGTTCGAAAAAGGAGAAATGATATTACAGACTATTGATCAACTCAAACAGCAACTAACTTTTTCAGGCCATACCCACCATCAGAATACGCAGCACTAAATCAAAAAATAATGGGTTCTGAAAAGTAAAAACCATACATCAAGATTCATAATATAGCAAAATGGGGGCACTTCATAGGTATTATTATAATCATAAAAAATAAAACTAACCAGATGGGTTACGGAAGTCGTAACCCCTGCAAGCAACATTCTTTCTCCTGCACTGCATCCCGCTATGGCGGTTTCGATCAGGATGATGTATCCAACCATCTATACGTCCATTTATATATACAATATCAGTTATTCATATAATTGAAAATAAGCCATATGGACTATGCCTACTACATCAGATATGGCATAATGCTAACCCTTAGATTTCTTGTTTAAGTTTGGTCATATTGTTTGACACTTTGACTTGCAAGTACCTTTTCGTTCATTTAATAAATAGAAAGCTAAAACTCCTGAACCGTTCATATATGTAAGTTTCCCATATTATTATTGTTGCAATAATATGGGCAACTATTGACCCGTTCAGCCCATTTATTATGTATCCTAGTTTGGCAGATTTGTTGACCAGCAGGATATATAATAACAATCAAGCCTTTCACAAGTAAACAGGTCAAGACACTGTAGTATCTAAATATAGAAAGTTATCAAGGAGAAAACAAATAGAAGTCAGGACAAGCTTAGGTTAACCTGGATGAGTCTTTCGATAAGGCTCTGTCGTTTCTCTCTTAACTGCATGTATGCAAGATCAGGCGTTAGGCATCTAGAAGGAACAAACTCCCTATTATAAAAATGACTTTTATAAAATAAAAAGATCTCGCAGTTTGTAAGCGTGTGGAAACTACTGCAATTGAGACGCAAGGTCACATGATAGTATAGAACTGCTGCTTGAAAGCCTGTAGTAGCTAGCACAGCATGGAAAAGAAAAATGGGGATTTACTGGTTCCTAAATCAAGACATATATAATGAAATATACACACCAGTTAATCACTTACCAAGTGGTTTACGGTCCGTAAGAAAAAACTTGCCCAATGTTTTACTACCATCATCTATTTTGAGTCTAACTTTTGCTTCATAGACACCAAGTTTCCTTTCTTCAAAAGCCTCTATGGTGACGGTGAAGTAATAATAAGCATTTGTCGCTTTTATATATTTGCACTCCTTAACTTGAACATCATAAATGTTCTTGTGTTCATCCTTCTTAACATACTGACAAGATAAATTTGTTTATCATTAGCATCAAATAAAAGCAAAAAATTTAATTTAAATAAAATATATTAGGAGGTGGAGCACAAAGATTAAACCATACCTTCTCAATGGCCTCATTGAAGGCCGCAACAGCATAGCTGCTAATTAGACTTACAATGGGATTAGCAACATCAATTGGCTTTCTGTCTTTATCCAGAGTAAGACTACTGATTCCAGATAGTCCAGGCTGCCACATAGCATATAATATATGTAATTAAATATATATACATCAAGACCATTTTTTAAAAGTGGGATGAACTATGAATATGGATCCAACTTATACATACATTATCTTTATCAAACTCCTTAAACTCCTTCCAAATAATTTTCTCCTCATCATTCAAGGGAACATTTGTCGTTTTAGGGAATTTATGGTTTGGATCCCAAGGTGCACAGCATCCTGATAGGACAGAAAGTTACCAAGTAAATATCCATGAGCATTTAACTCATATGTGAAAAATATACCGGCTACAAACATATAAGAATTTATGTCCTTGTATTATCAGTCTATGAAATTCCGGTCACATATTTACATGACAAAGAGAAGTTAGATATCAAATGTTACTTAACAAGTACATTTAACATGCATAAGATAAATGACCAAATTAAAGTGTGGAAATGCATACTAGGTCTCTTCACATGATCATGAGACTCGAGACCAGTTTGGGATCGTTTAGGATGATTCTTCTTGACAATACGTGGGTCAATGGCCACAAGATTGCTCAAATTGGCCCGGTTGCTGCAAGAATTGAAAGGAAAATGTAAGTTGGTGTACAGATACGTAAAGTAAATTTTTCTTGCTTTGATGTTCATAGTTGGCCGACTTATTTCCAACTATGAAACAAAATATATGCATTGTTTACAAGCATTTAATCCATAAACAAATAACAGGAGTAACTAAAGCAGCTTGTATTGTAAACGAAGGGTGAAAATAACATACTATTTCCAGCCACGTGGCAGTTCTTTTGTCCTCTTGCAGTTTCTAATTGTTTCCTTGATCATGCACTGTGCAACCTCCCAGAGCACTCGGGTCTCATTGTCATTCTCGTTTGTCTCCAAACGCTTCCTTAGTTCAAGTTCCTTCCGAAGATCTAGAAGCAACCCCCATGGAATCATTTCAGGTGATGCAACCTCTGATGCTGCTTCTTCTATAAAACCAATAACAACAAAAGCATCAAGTTAATTAGCTTCTGTCTTGCAATTTTGCTAATTAACATCAATAAGAAAACTAATGACCAAAAGAATGGAAATGCATACATACCATCTCCCTTCTCAGTCATTTTTCTTTTTCTGGGAATTACGTAAGTAATTCCAGTTATGTTGTCCTGCGCAACAACTTAGGAATATCAAAATGTATAGCACAACATATAAATATAAAAGAATGGAAATTCTCGCATATGTGGCAGCAAACAAATTATACTTTATACTTGATATATGCATTTATGGAGGTTAAATTACTATTGAAAGAGACTTTAACTTTTTGTCTTGTTCTAATTTCATATCGTATACAAATACTAATCCTCTCAACGAGGCATATCAGAATCTTAGTACAACTGGTTATGTTCTTTCTTTGTGAACCCAAATATCAAGGTTCAATTTGTGCTAAACACATTCTTTTATCCTAGGTGTTTTATTCAAAACTTACAATCTAAAATTCTAGACTTTTTGACCCGTTAAAAAGCATTTTACCAAAATAAGTCTAAGTCAACGGCAAGGAATTTTTTGTGTTACTAAACACCGTCATCAAAAAGGGGTTGTTATTTACTCTTTTTACTCGCACAACTTATTTAGATATTTTAACCATATCTCACACGTGATGAATGAACAAAAAACAACTCTTAACGCAATCTTCTAATTTTCTTACGTTTTACGATTCAATGGAACATATTCGGAAGTTTCATTAAACCGCAACAAAGCACGGTCCTATATAAAATCAAAATGTGAAAAGCATATATAGCTTTAGAAACATTCCGACTTCCTAACTAAAAAAAACCTTGTTGATGGTGAGGATATGTTACTTAAATTAAACGAGCAAATATTCCATGAAATAGCAGAAATACTCCTAAATCAAGCATTCCTTGTTCTGTCTAATTAAGGGTGAATTTCATATATCCCCTTAAAGACCTCACTTATTTCATATATACCCAACTTGATTTCTAAATATCAAATATACCCATTCTAAACACTCAAATATCATATATACCCAACTTCAATTTTCTTGACTCAAAAAAACTACAAACTGACTATTATACCCTTCTTTTCTCTATTTCTTCTCCAATCATGCTTTAAAACCTAATATTACTCATGAAAACGTTGATTACTTTTCGCTAAAATACATCAAAACTATTAATCCAATTCATGCCAGAACATAAAATTAAAACAAATAAATTGTCACTTGCTACCAAAAGCACCTTCTGAATCCATATATAACAATCACCAGATTAAACAACGAATTTAACAAACAAAGATACTGAAAGCAAAATATCAACAATTTTCAAATCCAAAAACAATACAACAAACAAAGGAGATAAATAATGATTTTAAAAACATTTAATGGAGTATAAAACAAAGGACGATCTGCTATCATATTTCATCTTCTATTACAAGTCAGTTTCAATTATGTTAAATTACATATAACGTAGATAACTGGGACCAGTTATTACGTAATATATAACAGAAACAATCACAACTCCACGTAGGGAAGAATAAGCATAAGGGTAAATTTGGCAGAAATCGGGTAATAGTAAAAGTGGGTATATATGATATTTAAGAAATGAGTTTGGTATATATGAAATTAAAGAGGCATTGAAGGACATATATGAAATTATTCCCATAACTAAATACAAAATTACCCAGAGCCAACAATAATTTCTGTTGTAAAAACCCCTAAATGGCTAAATCCTTTAATAGAAAGCAAAAAGTATAAAAACAATATTCTTACCATATCCTGTTGGTCAGCAGATTGAATTTTCGGGGATGGTGGATGATTCTGCAAACTGTTAAGAAAGATACAAATCAAAAACAATATAAATAAATAAAAATTATGAACCCGAACAACAATAATAAGTTACCAGTGATCGATCGCCATTGCCCTCTTTCGAAACCCTAACTCAATTTTGTGATCAAAAAATATTGGATGCGTATATTCATCATGTTTTTATCTTTCACTCGCAAGGTGGCAAAGACGATCAAGACGGAAGGATAAAGATTTAAAGATCTCGGACCAAAAAAACGAAGTCTAAAGACAATGACAAAGGCTCAAGATCAAAGATCACAAAGCATGAAGGAACAGTCCTACAACGTAGACAGAGACAAAGATCACAAGAGCTTAACGACAATAGCAATCTCATTGATATCACGAGGGAGTGTCACAATGAACTCACTTCGGGGGATATTGTTAGCCTCAAAAATATTGAGTCGAACAATGGAAGTTCGTTCATAATTATATTAGGTCTCGGTCACTAAATTAATATACGTTGTATTAGGCTAGACGGGTAAACGGGCTCTTATTTGTAATCTAATCGGTCACGTGTATCGGGCGAAAGCCTAAGTAAACCCGAGCCCGGCCTGTAGAATTACTAAAGGCATGCAAGCCTTTTAGTCTTAACTATAAATACCCCTCTCCAGGGAAGGAGAGGGTGTTGGTTCATTTGTAAACATTTGTTCTTGCAAGTAATTCAACCATTTTCTCTCTCTTGTTTCTCTCTCTAAACTTCTTCTAATTTCCTTCTCTTTTATTCTTGGATTCGAGCAACATGATAATGGAGTGAAGTGATTACGGGTAACCGACACTAGAACACCATCGCTATGACGCCAAGTTCTCGTATCTCTCTACAAGGCGCTATCATAGTTGGTGCGAGCACTTTAGGACTTGGTGTTTCTGCATGTTTAACATATCAAAACATCCCTTTCGTATTACTCGAAGAGCTGACTGCATTGCTTCCCTTTGGCAAAAACGCACTTATGACCGCCTAAAGCTTCATCTCCCGAAAAAATTCTGCCAACTTCTTAAACTACCTTTTCTTGAGGAGTACCCTGAGCACATGACAAATAAATAATATATCCAGTATCTCAAGTCTTACGTCGATAAATTTGGAATTGAACCACGTTTCAATGAGTGTGTCCAGTCAGCAACATATAATGACACCATAAGCATGTGGCGGGTTGTAACCATCTCGACAACCAGCCCCAACCGAATGGAGACGAAGTATAACTCTCCTATGCTAGTAGTCGCAACTAAAGGAGTCATTGACCAAGGGGTAGTACCAGGCTTACAAGACTTTTCTGGTGAAGTTGCCTATGCAAAGGACTACATGTCCGGAGAAAATTACAAAGGCAAAAAAGTTCTAGTTGTGGGTTGTGGTAATTCTGGTATGGAAATCTCTATTGGTCTCGTGAGCTACCATGCAAAGGCAGCTCTGGTTGTTCCAAGATCGGTAAGTATAAAACCCTCTTTCAAAATAAACGAAACTATTTTCAATAAATGGAAATGACTAAAGATTACTTCTAATCAACTCGAGTTATGTCACAGGTTATATCGAAAAAGGCAGCCGATTTATCCATGATGTTAATGAACTATCTTCCTTTATGGCTGTTGGATTATGGTAGTTGGACTAGCACTAATACGACTAGAAATGTGTGAGCCTATTGGGGGCACACACGTAAGACATGAAGAGTATGTTTATTATGTAATTAATATATATACTTGTTATATATATATCAATTATATAATATGTTTCACGAAATATATTTAAACGGTCGTTAGTTTCCGTTGGACGCTTAACTAACTTTATATATATTCGTTAAATAAAAATGAGAAAGGCTTAAAATGTCAAAATAGAAACCCTTGTCCTCCTCCCAAAAGTGGCAGATTTTGAAGGATTTTATAAAGAGATTTATGTGCAAATTATAATGATAATGGTGAGTGTTTAGGATAAGATGGAAGAGTTGTGATAAGCTAAAAGTCTTGAAGATTATCTTCAAGGTTTTAGAGTTATCCACAACTGAGGTGTTTATAAACACCTCATCCCTTCTCCCTTAAAAAATCGGTCCTACACACAATTATACACGACACATACTATATTCCCTATAATATTATACGACATTTAATCATCCCTTGAATTATTTTCTTTTCTCTATAGTACGACAACAGAAAGCATATCAATATTAATCGCATGCTTACATTATTATCTTGTATGCATGCATATAATATTTTAGTCCTCTCATTCATTTCTTCTGTTTCTTTATAAGTCAATCCAAACGCAACTCACTAGAGTTTTAGATCGGTTTAAGAACAAGAACTACGACACTTGTTGTTTGAGATACATGAAGCAATGACTAGCATCGTGACGTGCTTGTTTGACGTGTTGTGTGAGAAACCGTAGAGGTGGAAATTTATCCACTTTGTTTCATTAGCATTTGATTCTTCAAGAGGTTAGTTTTCTATTACTATTTTGTTTATTTATTGTGTGTTAATCATGTACACCTTACTTGATCCATATTCGCTACGTACTCGTGGTTGTTAATGGTTAACAGTTTATCAAATTCCATCAGTGGCATCTCGAGCCAACTCATTTGGTGTTTTATGGGTTACACACATAATTAAACACACTAGGGCTGCATGAAATCTTGTTTATTTATTGTTTTTATTGGAAAATTATGGCAAACTTGCCATAAATAATGAATAAACACCTAGAATCAATTAAAATGTAAATTGATAAAAATAAGAATAGATTAAATTAAAAGTTAATTAAGTGGCCATGTTACTCTATTCTTGATTTATCCACAAGCTTATAGACTCACAGCCAATCATGTTATATGGTGGATGTGGCGATCTAGCACTTTAGAGCAGAAAACCTAGGTGAGAGTCTTATGGTTCTCACAATAGTGGAAACTCTTTTGATTAAAACTCGAAGCATTAATGATTTACTGCTTTAATAATAAGATTTATCTCAATTTTCTAATTTTCTGTCTGTTTTAATTGCTTATATGTGATATACCATGTGATGCTCAATATTTGCAAATAGACTTTATGAAAATCTTGAAAACGGACTTACACTTATAGAGAAACGTGGATTAAACATGTCTAATATTACACACGTAATTATACTCATTGTGACCAGTTATGTGTTATTTGCGAAACCGGAGTTTTTGGACAAATTTAATACGGACATTAAACTATGAAATTTGATTTCTTGTGTAATTTTAGTTTTTATGTGCGCAGTATGGGGTTAAATTGATCTTTAATCATATCCCGCCCCACTACATGCTTCGGTATATGAGGGAATTATTGGAATTACTTGTGTCTTCGGATGCATGTAGGAGTACAATATAGGGTTTGATCAATTTGTAATTTTTCCACCATATTGGCAACTAATAAAAACTAATGTTAACAAAGGGTTTCTTAACATATAATAGCATCATTAGTCAATTGGAAATACGGCTCACCCATTGTTGGACAAACTATAAGAGAAGTTTAAGGCGGGTTGAGTACGCTCCCCAAAAGAAGTCAGGTTTTTAATAAGCTTCGCGCTGACCTGTTTCTCCGCTTCTTTGTGCGTCCAAAATGGAGCTACCGAGAACATTTGACAAAATGATGTCTATACCAAAAAGGTTAACAAAATGTTTTCTTAACTTTGTGCTACAAGTTGTTTTGCATGCTTCTTGTACACGATTTTGTCACATTTATGTGTATACCCCTATGTGAAATTTTAAGTCTATGCCACCCAAATGAAGAACACGTGCATTTGGATTGTCTTCTCTGGTCAGACCTCAGGGCCTTTCCAACCCATGGCGAATTTTTTCCATTGGTCAGACCTTTGTCAATTTTCGCACGTTCTCTTTTGGTCGACTTAAATCGAGTTACCTGGTCAGACCTCGGACCCGAGGCATAAGATGAGACGAAATATGCATTTGACATTACTATATGAGTTACTAATGTCATAAGTCTCATAAATCTAAGAGTTGCATTAACAATGCAATTAACGCTCGTCGCTTACCTCTTGCCCTACTTGTTTTCTCACTGGTCAGACCTCTGGTTAATAAGTGGGAGGTCAAGTTGGATCTTAGTCTTAATTAGTAAATTAATTGGGTAGTTAATTCTATTAAGAATTTAATTATCAAAAATACTAAATTGAACTTTCTATGTTCTGATTAATTGTGTTATTGCAACATAATTCGTAAACGAAAGTTTGTTTTCTCATAAAAGACAAACATAGTCTCTTTTCCTGGTATGAAGAGTGAGACTTACTCCTATCTCTTCTCATTGGTTGACAAGAATAAGATAGGGTTATAATTGAAGTTTTTTCCTCAATTATATTTAAACTCACTTTTAATTTTTCATTACCCTTTTTTGGTTCTGAAATCTTTGAAAGATAAAATATTTGTGTAACTAGAGAACATTGTGTCTATAGCTACCAAATAATGACATCTTGCACTTGTCACGATGTATGAGTTTAAACCGCAACGAGTAAAGAAAAATGCTAGCTCGTATTCTAGGTACTTTTTCTTGGACTCAATTCATTCCTTATAGTGCAAGACACCCTTGTGGTTAGATAGACAGATTAAGGAGGAAATGCATGCTAAATATTCAAGTTAATGAATACATGATGGCTAGTCCCTCATCTATATAAGTAGAACTTCATATACTCTGTGCAATACCTAAGTACATTGCTACTTGTAGGCATTCTAAGAGAATAGGAAAGTAAAAAAATCGCTATTTGCTTTCTACTGGTAATGTAACACTTACAATGTTGACAAATCCAGTAGGAGCTTTGCGTTTTTTAACTGAAATAACATTCATGCGAGGTTGTCAATTTCAGTGGGAGCTACAAGAATCAATTCCTTGTTAGTTACCCATATTATTTCTAAGCTTGCTTTGAAATAATTTCATTACTTTCTGAATATGAACGACCATGGTTTTAAGGAAAATTGCATTTTATTTTATATGATAACACGTTGCCTTTCCGATGTTGCTTTCCGAAAAGTTATCTATAGAATAATAATCCACGATTCCTTATTCAACATTATGGTTTGAAATCTACTTGTAATATCTATGACACTATCATATTGTTTAAACAATCGAACGCTTGTCGTATGGTTTGTTTACTTTTAGGTAATGTTGTCCCGTACACAAGTGGGAGAAATTCTAAGTGTGTGCAAGGAACAACATATAACAATATGATTAATTGGTTTCTCTTGACCGCAAGGTAAGAAAACTAATAAATCTACTAGGACTTAAACATACAAGATGTTTGTAGCCCTATTACATTTAAAAGTCAAGATATAATATAAAGATACTTCACCTTATTGACTATATGAATTAGTCAAAATAATTATGGTTAATTATATAATCATGATTATGAAGTATAAAATTAACTTGAAATTACCATTGAACTCAAGAGTTTGCGTTCATGATTACTTTAGTTAGTATAATTATGTTTACTTGTTAAGACGTAATTATAAAGTCCTTGAATTAATCAATGACTGATAACATAAAGTAAGTAGTAAATTGTTGTGTCTTCTTGTTAACACATTAACATGATGTCCTTGAATTATTCGGAGACTTGTAACGTATAACTTGACATGTTCTGTTTTCTTGAAACACATGAACATAGAGTTAACATAAGGTCCTTGAATTATTCAAAGACATATAATGTATTTGACATGTTTTGTTTTCTTGTAAACACATGATCAAAGAATTCTTGAATTGTTCTGTCTTCTTGTGAACACATGAACATGGAGTTAATGTACTTATTCAAGAAATATACATTATAGCATGCACTTGGTTGTTAAATACTGTGTATTCAATTTGGCTCGACCCAATTGACAAGTATTTGATCCATAGAGAATTAAGTTATCTAAGGAATTCTGATGGAGTCTCACAATTCCAATACTCATAGAATACCACACTATCATGGTATGTCTAAATGTGTTGAAACAAACTATATTCATATACGTCTTTAGTGGATGTGATGCTTTCTTGCTTTTACCGAGCTGACAAGATGGACACAAATGATCTTTGTTAGGGGGAGATTGTTGGAAACACAAAAAGTGTCGGTCACTTCTAAGTTGTAATAGGTCTTAGCTCATAGTTTATGTAATGATTAGATTAGTAATCTAGTCCAGCCCAAGACCCATGGGAAGCCCATCATAGCTCATGGGCCGGCCTATAGGACATATATATACACCTCTCCATGCCTTGGACAGGTGGTTGGTTGTTTCATTTTCCATTTCACACACATAATACAATTCATCCATTCCATCCATCTCAACCCACATCTCTTTCTCTTGTTCTTGGTAGATCATTAGATTACATGTTTCTTCATTTAGCATGAAAATATCAAACCAAAGTATAGTGTAACTCTCATTCATAAATCTGTAAGGATGCCTCATCAATAAAGTGATACTTTTATATCAATGCTGAGAAATATTAGTTAGGGTCATAATAAACCTGCTAACTAATAAGATGAATTATCACATCTTGGATCTGATAAATATCTTATAAATATGAATGAAAAGATGCAGTCCTTAAAAGACAAATCAATGTTGTGAGCTTGATTGATCTTTTACCAAACAGTTAAACTGAAAGGTGAGAATGAGTTTCTTTTGAAGAAAGGCTCATAAGGACAAAATTGTATACTTATTAATGCCTGACTGATGATAAGAGTTTTTAATCTTACTCAAGCAATTGACTATGATTAAATCTTTCTTTTCTACACGCATTAATTATATAAAGATGACTAATTGTCATACATGTTTTCTTGAATCTAACATATAGCGAATTAAGGATCATAACTCTTTCCTTAATGATTACCTTTGCGAGGACGATGTGTAATTAAAAGGGTTATGAGTCTATATTTGTGACATGATAATTAAGTTTTATAACTCATTTCTTTATGATTACCTTTTGCGAGGACGGTGTGTAATCAAAAGGTTAAGAGTTAAAAATGATCTTTATAAAGTATACAAGATAAAAGAATCAAAGTGTGGATTAGATCATGCATCTAGGAGCCGAGATCTTAAATATAATCACAATATGATTTCTGATTAAATTAAGATAACTCCTGAGTACATCTGACATCAAGTGGGAGCACTATGTTTTTTTCTTAAAATTCATTTGTTGTGTAACAAATTGAAGGTATCATTCCATCTAAGATAGATGTTAAATCCTTGAGGTTGGAATGAAACTTCACTTGGGAATTAAGGAAATAAAACAAACACCTTTGGAATAAATGTTTAATGTAATAAACATATGCGAAAATTAAGTCCTAACACAATCATTGAAGCGAAGTCTTAAATGATATGTTTCACTTGAGATAATTTAATACAAGGATGGAAACCTTGTGTTTTTAACTAAGGATTCATCATGTATATCTTATATTGTGTATAAGACTGGTTGTTACTTTTGCGCAAGAGCAAGATGAGCTAACAACAACAGTATCTAATTGAGAGCGTTTAGATGACTGATAATAACAGTATCTAATTGAGAGTGATTTAGATGATTGTTAAAACAAATGTTTACGAATTATATAAGGCATACTGTTGTTTATGTACACACGATGCTAGAGAATAATCAATCCTAGTTAAAGTAGGATTTCATCATTTATGATAAATCTGCTAACTATGTATGCTCAACTAAGAGCATTGTTGCAATACACATTAAAGAATGAGAATACTTTACATTTTAAGAAACTGTAAAGATGACTGTCTGAGATAGGTATGTTGTTGACTTCAAATACCTCATAAAAGGTACCGTCACATTTCCATACTATGATTCTTGCAATAGTATGCAAATATACATACGACACTCATCATATCATTCAAATTCTTCACAATTTATGATTTTGAAACAAGTATTCGGAAAGTTTACTCAGATAACTAGTTGGCTGTCTTGCAAAGGAAAAGTTGAGAATGTTGGATACATTGGATTTCAACTTGCTAATTAGTTTCATGCATATCTGTTTTAGTATTTGGGTAATTGGGATTGTAAAACAATTTTTACTTTCTGATGAATAAAGATACTTGGTATTTGTTATTCATTCATATAATAATTGTTATCCTATATTTGCATGTTTAATCCATGAATGATATATCATTCTAAATATGTCCATTGTCGGTTAACAATATGGGAGTATTGTTAGATAAGGCAAATGTGAGTGTTGGTTATATTCTTTGAATATATGGATGGTTCCCGCCAAACTCATATGTTATTCACAAGGGATGCATATTGGACTCCCCAACCTTTGAAAATTACTTTATGGATCCGTTGTCATAAGTAAAATTTTGAAAATGGTTAGTTAAGTCATTCTTAGACTTGAGAATACAAACAAGTTCTGGTATGTGTGGATATCACTTTTTAATTCTAAGTCAAACGCTAACCTGAAAATGGTAGTTATAAAGGCTATTATTGGAAGTGATGTGAAGCAGCATTCACAACACTTGTATTCAACAAAGAATTTGTTCCTCCACTTGATGTGCAGTATGATACCATTGGCGCCTCTCCAGAATTAATCAGATAATTGTGTGGCCGCACCCAAAGGGTAATGCAAGATGATTCTTGATTACATTTGGTATATCTGTATTAAGTTCTATAACGAGAATCTAAATGGTTAAACTATATGGAATGAGTTAGGATCCATATCCATGGTTTAACCGTATTCTGAACAAATGGATGATTATAGCAAGAGATACTAACCATGCAACTAGAGAATGTTTATGAAACTTGATCTCAGACATTTCTGTTTTAACAACGAATTGTGAAGTGTTGCTAGACGTTTCGTAGTTATGTATATGGGTGTGAGCTGTTGGATTATGGTAGTTGGACTACACTAATAAATATAACTAGAAATGTTGTGAGCCTAATGGATGCCACACACGTAAGAACACGAACAGTAACGTTTAGTAATGTAATTAATATATATACGTGTTATAAATATTTATTAATTATATAAATATTGTTTCCGAAATATATTAAACGTCGTTTAAGTTCAAGTGGACGCTTAACATAACTTATATATATCCGTTAAATAAAAATGAGAAGGGGCTTAAAATGTCAAAATGGAAACCCTTGTCCTACCTCTCAAAAGTACGGATTTTGGAGGATTCCTAGAAAAGGATTTATGTACAAATTATAATGAATGAAAGGTGAGTGGTTTAGGATAAGATGTCAAGAGTTGTCATAAGCAAAAAGTCTTGAAGATTATCTTCTAGGTTTTAGAGTTATCCCAACTAAGGTTGATGTTTGCTATATAAACAACCTCATTCCTTCTCACCTCGCCTTAAAAAATTCGGTCCTCACCCCCTTAAAAAACGGCCCTACACACAATTATACACGACACATACTATAATATTAAATCCCATAATAATATTATACGACATTTAACATCCCCTTTAATTGTTTTTCTTTTCTCATAGTACGACAACAGAAAGCACAATATTAATTGCATGCTTACATTATTAGCTTGTTATGCATGCATTAATATTTTTAGTCCTCGCATTCGGTTTCTCTGTTCTTTATAAGCACTCCCAAACGCAACACAGAGAGTTTTGGATCGGCTTAAGAACAAGAACTAACGACACTTGTTGTTTGAGATACGTAAGCAATGATAAGCATCGTGACGTAGCTTGTTCGACGTGTTTGTGAGCACCGTAGAAGGTGACACATCTTAGTCACTTTGTTTCATTACATTTGCTGTTGACTTCAAGGGTTAGTTTTCTTGTTTACCTTTTGTTTATTTATTATGTGTTAATCATGTACACCTTACTTGATTCATATCCGCTGCGTACTCGTGGTTGTTAATGGTTAACAGATTATCAAATTCCAACAATTTTCCCCCCGTTAAATACTAACATGGGTCTAACAAGAAGGGTATTCTTGTCTTTTGCTTCGACAGAGATGTATGGTGAACCTTTGCCTTTTTTTTGCGTACGTTATTTAGAAAAAAATTAAAAATCTAAAAAAAAAAAAATCTTACGTTATTTTTAAAAAATGAATTTTTTTAATTTTTAAAAAAATTACTATTTTTAAAAAAAATTACCAAGTAAAAATCTCTTTTTTCGTACTTTATACAAAATAACCAAGTAAAATAACGTACGAAAACGTATAAAAATAACGTTTTATACTTGGTAAAAAAAATAAATTTTTTTTAAAATAAAGTACGCAAAATTTTTTTTTTTTTTAAATAACGCATGACTTTTTTTTAAATATATAAATTTAAAAAAAAGTTTTAAAAAGGCAAAGGTTCACTATATATCCATGTGGAAGCAAAAAGATAAAAATACCTTTCTTGTTAGACCCATGTTAGTACTTAACGGGGGAAACATTTGCACCGTTCGTCCTTAGGGACGTATGTATTAGAATATGATAATTCACCATTGAAGGCTAATTGATTTGCTTGCCTTCAATTGATAACAAGTATCCTATATATAGGATATATAAGAGAACATTCTAGAATCATTATCATGGGTTTGAGCCCAATACAAATTAATGACTAATAAATACTAATAAATGTCTTGACTTGACTTGGATGATGATTATTGACTCTTGACTTTTATTGTTGAACGTTGACTTGATTTATACAAGGTCAATACTCCCCCTCAGTGTGAGCGGGAGATCTTCGGACGTTCAGACTGGAGCGAAAATCAAGAAATAAAGCTGTGGGGAGACCCTTAGTAAAAATATCTGCATACTGAAATCTGGAAGGGACATGAAGCACACGAACCTGACCGGAAGCAACATATTCTCGAACAAAATGAATATCAATCTCGATGTGTTTAGTACGCTGATGCTGCACAGGATTAGTAGACAGATACACAGCACTCACATTATCACAATAGACAAGAGTAGCAGTAAAGAGAGGAGTGTGAAGTTCAAGCAACAAATTCCGAATCCACGCAGTCTCAGCAACAACATTCGCAACACCTCGATATTCTGCCTCAGCACTAGAACGAGACAATGTAACCTGCCGTTTGGCAGACCAAGACAAAAGGTTATCACCAAGGAACACACAATACCCGGAGGTAGACCTACGAGTAACAGGGCAACCAGCCCAATCAGCATCTGTATAAGCAGTGAGTTGACTAGTGGATGAGACATAAAGCTGAAGTCCATGGTCAATAGTCCCACGAACATAGCGCAAAATACGCTTCAAAGCAGTAAAATGTGGATCACGAGGATCATGCATGTAAAGACAGATCTGCTGCACAGCATAAGATATATCTGGGCGTGTGAATGTCAAATACTGAAGGGCACCTGCAAGGCTTCGATATAAAGTAGGGTCACTGACAGGGTCACCATCAGAACCGAGTTTGGACTCAGTGTCCACAGGGGTCTTGCATGGGTTACAATGCTGCATGTGAGCGCGCTCAAGAATTTCCTCTGCAAATTTAGACTGAGACAAAAACAATCCAGACTTCGATCGCTGTGCAGATACACCAAGGAAATAATTGAGAGAGCCAAGGTCAGTCATAGCAAACTCACTATGAAGTAATGTAATAATGCGCTGTAAGAGAGCAGTAGACGAAGCTGTGAGTATGATGTCATCCACATATAAGAGCAGATAAGCAACATCCGAACCCATGTGATAAACAAATAGTGACGTATCGGTTTTACTATGCTGAAAACCGACACGTGTAATAAAGCTAGCAAACCGCTGAAACCATGCCCGAGGAGCTTGTTTAAGCCCATACAAAGAACGCTGCAAATGACAAACATAATCTGGGTGGGCGGAATCAACAAACCCTGGTGGTTGATGCATGTAGACTGTCTCAGATAACTGGCCATGAAGAAAAGCATTCTTCACATCAAGCTGATGAATAGGCCAATCACGTGTCACTGCAAGACTCAAGACAGTACGAATAGTAGCCGGTTTGACGACCGGACTAAAGGTCTCATCAAAATCAATCCCCTGCTGTTGACTGCGACCATTCGCAACCAATCGAGCTTTATACCTGCTCAACGAGCCATCTGCATTAAACTTATGCTTGAAAAGCCACATAGATCGAACAATATTAACATTAGCTGGACGAGGCACAAGAGCCCACGTTCCGTTAGAAATCAAAGCATTATATTCATCTACCATAGCCTTATGCCAATTAGGGTCACGAAGAGCATGTAAATGAGAGCGAGGAATAGGCGAAGTAGTGGTGGCATGACAATTCATACGCGCAAGAGGTTTTGAAATTCCGGCTTTTGCACGGGTGACCATATGATGAGTATTGGTAGTTGGGGCGTTCCCATAAGCAGTAGCAGCAGGTGAGGTGATATGGGTATTCGGTGTTGAGCTTGGTGTAGTGGGCTCGTGAGTTGAAGATAAAGGAGGGACCGGAATTTGTTGGTGGGTTGCTGGAGTACGAGGGGTAAGGGGGTGGTGTGGGGATTGCGGTTGGGCTTGAGGCGATTGGGTAGGGCTCGTGTGAGTAGGAGATGGAGGCATGGCAGTTGGGGGATGTAATTGGTGATTGTTAGGATGAGTGGTTTGGGACGTATGGGTGTTGTGAGGGGGTAGCAAGAAATCGTAGGATGGGGGTGTGTCGGGCGTCATGGACCCAAAAGGGAATTGGTCTTCATCAAAGATGACATGTCGGGAGATTATGATTTTGTTGGTTGAAAGGTCAAGGCAACGGTACCCTCGATGTAGAGCCGGGTAACCAAGAAAGACACATGCTGTGGACCTAGGTTGAAGTTTATGATCAAAGGAAATGTGTGGATAACAAAGGCATCCAAACACTCGCAAATGATCATATGTGGGTGGTTTGTTATGAAGCTTAGTGAACGGTATCTCATTATTGATGGCAGTGGATGGAAGGATATTTAAAAGGTGAGCGGCCATGTTTAGGGCTTCTACCCAATATGATGGAGGTATGTGTGCTTGAAACAGTAAGGTGCGGGTAATGTTGTTAAGGGTGCGTAGCATACGTTCCGATTTCCCATTTTGTTGAGAGGTTTTGGGACAAGAAAACCGAAACTGCATGCCATTTTGGCGAAAAAGGTTGTGAAAGCGGGTATTATCATACTCACCTCCATGGTCACATTGCAAAGCCTTAATATCAACATTAAATTGTTTATTCACATATGCGCGAAAAGTAACAAAGGTATCGAACAAGTCGGATTTATGAAGCAAAGGATACACCCAAACATAATGCGAGAAGTGATCCAAAAAAATAGCATAATATTTAATGCCACTTTCACTTGAGATGGGGGATGTCCATAAATCAGAGTGAATAATATCAAATACAGACCCAACATTCGACTCGGAACTGTAAAAAGGAAGCTTAGTGTGTTTGCCTAATTGACAAGCATGACACAAAGCGGGCAACTTTGTTTTATTATATGAAATAAAATGAGAAGACTCTAAACGACGAAGCATATCTTCACTCGGGTGTCCAAGGCGTCTGTGCCACGTGGTGGGGCTCAATGAAAGCAAAGCAAAGGTTGTGGTAGAGGATGGTTGTTGAGTGACAGGGTATAGATCACCAGTACTATCACAGCGGAGAAGAAGCCGGCGGGTCTGGTAATCCTTCACAGAGAATCCATAAGCATCAAAATCAACAGACACATTATTGTCACGAGTGAATTGTCGAACCGAAATCAAATTTTTAATTATATTAGGTGTGACAAGAACATGATGAAGGTGAAGGGGTTTATGTGGTGTATGCAAAAGGCTATGGCCCGTGTGAGTCACGGGTATGGGTTGGCCGTTGCCAACAAATACAGATTTATACAAGCTTGGATTGCTAAAAGAAGTGAGCATACCTGTGTTCTCGGCTAGATGAGAGGACGCCCCAGTATCCATGTTCCAATTTGATTCTTGTAGAGTCATCGTTTGGAACGCTTGTGAAGACGAGTATGGATGGGCCTGCTGGATTGGTATTTGGGCCGGCTGGGGTTGCACTTGGGCCGGCTGAATTGGCACAGAAGACACCAAATTAGCTTGAGGGTGTGTCATGTATGATGCGGGCTGAGCAGGTGATGGACAATAGTGTCCAAGTCCAGACTGAAGATAAACATAACCCAAATTGTTGGGTTGGGCCGAGTATAGGGGTATAGGGTGTGAAATGGATTCGGCCATGTTGGACTGTTGGAAGTTAACAAAGCCCATGTTGGGTGTAAATGGATATGATCCATTAAAGTAGCTTGATAATGCAACATTATATTGATTGGTAACACCTTGAGACGTGTGAACAGCAGGTAGACCAATTGTGTTATTATAACTTGTCATGATGTGCGCTTAGAAGAAAAGTAATACGGCAACAATTAAGCATGCAATATGAAAAGGAAATAATGCAAGCAAATGATAGCAGCAGCAGGCAAGCAAAGACAGAAAAAAAATGCAACGGCAGATTTAAGGATTTAGGGGCGTGTATTTTTTTTGAAGTGTTTAGGGTTGGCTCTGATTACCATATTAGAATATGATAATTCACCATTGAAGGCTAATTGATTTGCTTGCCTTCAATTAATAACAACTATCCTATATATAGGATATAAGAGAACATTCTAGAATCGTTACCATGGGCTTGAGCCCAATACAAATTAATGACTAATAAATACTAATAAATGTCTTGACTTGACTTGGATGATGGTTATTGACTCTTGACTTTTATTGTTGAACGTTGACTTGATTTATACAAGGCTAATACTATTGTTCACCCAAAAGGAGGTATGAGACAATGTTATCAAAAATCATCCCTTTTAGAAGCTTCTTCGATGAGAAAAGAGATGAGTTTCTAAACGTCCAGATATGCCACCACATAGAGAAAAAACAAGCTTCGAAAACTTGCTTTTGAAGGCTGCTAAAGATTATACCATTAAACCACACCTCCCAAGTAGAAAAATCAATAAAACTAGGAATTTGAATGTTCCACCAACGACCAAGCAACCGAAACAAGCCCAAAGCCATCGAGCAACTAAAGAAGAGATGGTTGCGAGTTTCGGCCGCAACTCCATAGTTTAGACACAAGACAAAAGGGATATCTAACCCTCTATTAGTAAGGTTGATCCTAGTAGGGAGTCTGTCAAGAAGCATGCGCCACACAAAAATGTTAATGTTAATAGGGAGGATCATGCACCATCTCGTAGGAAAGGAGGAAGAAACAAGAACATGCTTATCTATATCTTCTCTAGCTGTCTTAACAAAAAATTCACCAAGACCGTGGGGAGTCCATGTCCATCGATCACAAGTAGGAGATAGAGTCACCGAAGAAAGCAAGTGTAAAAGCTCAGTAAGTTGGGAATCTTCAATACCTGGTCGATGCAGCCTTCTAAAAGAAAGAGAGACATTAGGATCTTGAAGTTTAAGAGCCACCAAAGCAGGGACGGAGCTACCTTATCATTGGGATGGGCCAAGGCCAACCCTAAGTTTCATATTAGTACTACTAGTGTGGATATGTTGCAATGTGTTTTGTACATAAAAAAATCATCTGGCCCACTCGAATTAGAATACTCAGCCCAATCAAACTATTAAAAAATATTTGTGTGGTCCAACTAACCATTGAAACTTTAGAAGTTCTATCGTCAAACAAATATTCATTGAAAATTGATAAAAAAGGCATTTACCCTTTACCTTTTTTGAGTTTTTCCTTTACCGGTTATCACTAACCTTAATTCTAGAACCAGGCATCCGCCATTCTGCCCATTCAAGACTTTAGATCCATAATTTTTTGTTTGCAAATAAGCAGGTATGCAACTAATTGACTTTTCTTCTTTAATTATAAATTTATAATCTTTTACTTGTCCTATATATGTATGTACAGTATTTGGTTTGGATTTAACAATATAGTGGTTAATGTTTATTTATTTAGTATTTGACTAGGATAATAGATAATGATATTATTAACACTAATCTTCAACAACATTATATGATTGACAATTTGCAATTTGGGAATTTGTTAATCACAAATACTCAAATAGAGTATTGAATAGTTGTCATCTGTTGTGTGAATTTACCAGACATACATAGATGACGAAAAAACAGAGAAGGTTGGATTCATTTTTTACAAGGACCGTTTCACCGAGAATTGATGAAGATACGACATTAGAAGAAGATAATAATGAACCAGTAAGGGACGAGAATCCTCCACCGATTTCAGTTGTCGAGAATGCTACATTTTTGTCTATTCAACGTGATCCTGGAGTACGTCAACCAATATGGAATTATCCGGTTAGTAAAAGAGACGAGATTCGACGAGCTTACTTGAATTCTGGACCTCATCAACTTGTGCTACCCAAATACCCTTTAACAGGATCAAAAACTCATCCACGCCGTTTTCAAGCTAAATGGTATTCTGAATATCCTTGGTTAGAGTACTCTCGAATTACTGATAGAGCATATTGTTTTTATTGTTATCTCTTTTTGGAAGAGCCAAGCACTAATAAAGGTCAAGACGGGTTTGCAATTAATGGTTTCAAAAACTGGAATAGGGTGAAAGGAAAGCATTGTTAATTTATGAAACATGTAGGAGATGGACCAAACTCTCAGCACAATAATTCTATAAAATTTTGTGATGCTTTGCTAAATCAGGCAGTGCATATTGATCAGGTAATGCAACGACTAACAGATCAAAAAGTTAGATTAAATAGGCTAAGGGTGAAAGCGACGATTGATTTGGTTCGTTTGTGCTCATTTCAAGGAATTAGCTCTAGAGGTCGTGATGAAAGAGTTGGTTCTAAAAATCGGGGTAACTTCCTTGAGATTCTTGGTTTAGTAGGCTCATATAATGAAGAAATTGAAAGTATTGTCTTAGAGAACGCTCCTGGTAACGCAAAATACACTTCACCTGATATTCAAAAAGAAGTTTTAAATTTATTTGCTGAGAAAGTTCGGAAGAAGATCGTTGAAGATATTGGACATTCTAAATTTTGTATAATGGTTGACGAGGCAAGTGATGAAAGTAAGAAAGAACAAATGGCAATTATTCTTCGTTTTGTTGACAATAAGGGATTCATACAAGAGCGGTTTTTTGGTGTTATACATCTTGAAGATACATCGTCAGCCACTTTATACTCTTCAATTTGTGCAACACTTTCTTCTTATTTGCTTCCCATTGAAAATATTCGCGGGCAAGGATACGATGGGGCTAGCAATATGAGAGGTGAATGGAATGGATTACAAGCATTGTTTCTCAAGGCCAATCCGTGTGCTTATTATATACATTGTATGGCTCATCGATTGCAACTTGCATTGGTTACGGCGGCTAGAGAGGTAGATTATGTACACGAATTTTTTGAAGATTTATCATACATCGTGACAGCTGTCGGTGCCTCTTGTAAACGACAAGACGAGTTACAAGCTGCTCAAGCTGCTCAAATTGAAGAAATGTTACAGACCGGTGAAATTGAATCCGGTAAAGGAGCTAACCAAATTGGTACTGTGAAACGAGCTGGCGATACACGTTGGAGCTCGCATTTTACTTCAATTACTAGTCTTATTCGGATGTACAATCCAACATGTACAGTTTTGGAGAAGATAAAAAAAGATGGATGCAACTTTAAAACAAGGGGTGGTGCTAGTTCAGCATTAAAGAAGCTGACTTCTTTTGATTTTGTGTTCATATTACATATGATGAAAACAATATTAGGTCATGCCGACGTTCTTTGTAAGGCTTTGCAACAAAAAAATCAAGAGGTCGTAAGTGCAGTCAAAATGGTTTCACAAACAAGAAAGTTGATTCAAACACTAAGAGATGACAAATGGCGCTCTTTTCTTGATGAGGTTATTGCTTTTTGCAAAAAACATGGTATTCGTATTCCCGATTTTAGTGCTCTTTATTTCGAAGGAAGAAGCGTACGGAATAAAGATAATGCTACAAATGAGCATCACTATCATTATGATATATATAATGAGACAATAGATTTTCAGTTACGAGAACTTGACTCAAGGTTTAGTGAGAAAATTGTGGAACTTTTAGAACTTAGTTCTGCTTTGGATCCTCGCGACGAGTATATTTCTTTCAATTCATATTCGATTCTAAAGCTTGCAAAGAAATACTATTATCTTGATTTCACAGAGCAAGAACTCGATGACTTGGAATTCCAGTTGAAGCACTTTGAACTTGATATGAAAGATCATCCACAGTTGGGAAAGGCATCATCTATAGCTGATTTATGTCAAGGCTTAGCATCTACACGAAAGGCGAGCCACTATTATCTTGTTGACAGGTTGATACGACTAGTGTTGACTCTTCCGGTGTCTACTGCAAGTGTTGAACGTGCGTTTTCAGCTATGAAAATCGTGAAGAACAGACTACGTAATAAAATGGGCGATGTATTTCTTTCGGATAATTTAGTACTTTATATTGAAAAGGATATTGCAGAAACCTTTAGTTTAGATAGTGTTTTAGATGATTTTTGTGCTAAAAACCGTCGTGTGCGGTTGAAATAAAAAACTCTTATTGTACGACTTTTTAAATCTTTATTGAGTTTTTTTGGTATTTTTTTTGTTTTGGCCTACCCCACTCAACAATCCTGGCTTCGTCACTGACTCATGTCAACCTCAATTAGATTTTATTTTTTTTATCTCATATTAAAGTTTTAGAAGTCGTTTGAATTATTCATGCTTCTACTCTTTTCATGATAACATGTGTTACATGTCCCTCAATTATATTTCTAAGCGGTATATATAATTATCTGGCAGAAAAATAAGTAGCGTAATTTTATTTTATTTACTCGTAACATGTAACAATGTTTGAAACTTTTGATTCCTAAGCCCTAACCGATATTTTGTTCCAAAAATATAAAACTTGTCTCGTATCTTCCCGACGTCACTAGAACCTTCTCATTTCCCTTCTCTATTTCTTTCCAGAAACATCTTCTTCTTGCCTTTAAATATACTCACCATCAAAAAAACTGAATTCATCATCATCGTGTAATCGCAAAGCATCTCAACAAATTCAAACAATCTTCAATCGCTTTCGAATTCCGTCAAACCAACAATCAAAAAATGGACATCTTCACGGGCTTAGACTCGCCTTTGTTCCTTCACAACCTCCACCACATCCTCGACGAACACAACAACAAATCAGCAAACTCCAAACCAACACGTGCTTACGTTCGCGACGCAAGAGCAATGGCAGCAACACCAGCAGACGTGAAGGAATATCCAAACGCATACGTCTTCATTGTGGATATGCCTGGTTTGAAATCAGGTGATATCAAGGTACAAGTTGAGGACGACAATGTTTTGGTTATAAGTGGTGAGAGGAAACGTGAAGAGGAAGAAAATGTAAAGTTTGTTCGAATGGAGAGAAGGATTGGTAAATTTATGAGGAAGTTTTCTTTGCCTGAAAATGCCAATATTGACAAGATTTCGGCTGTTTGTCAAGAAGGAGTGCTGACTGTTACTGTTGATAAGCTGCCTCCACCTGAGCCTAAGAAGCCCAAGTTGATCCAAGTTCAGGTTGCTTGAGGGAATTAGACAAGAATCAATGTGCTCATCTGTGGTGAATGTTTTTTACGAATAATGCTCATCTTGTTACTAGGATTGTAGTATTATTATATGACTGTTTTGGTTTTAAGAGCTATTAATTAGATAAAATGGTTTGTTGTCTTGCTTACTTTTGTTATTGTCTTATTGATGTTCTGTCTACAATTGCTGGTTTTTGGAGTTCTAGTCTTTTTTTTCCTTTGGAATTTCCTATAAAATGGTCTCTGTTAACCCTTTTGATCTATGGTCCATCTGTAAGCAAAATGGAGATAATAGAACAGAATGGGTACATTTTGATAAGATTACTATACTACTAGTTTGACTAGTAAATGAATAGTTAATTTTAGCTTATATTATATCATAACGAATCAAAATGGTAGGAATCTAGTCTACCTAACAAATAAACGGAATCGAAAGTGTTGGAAACTGTATTCATATGCAGACGCTTTTTACATCCATAAATTATGGTATACCAGTATACCACAAATAAGTCTCGGCAAAAATGGTGATTATAAAAATAAATTTGTTACAAGTCATCCTGACCCGATTTACATGAGATAATTATCTAAAAATCATTTAATTAAACACTTTTTCGAGTTTTTAATAGCTATTTTTTATTTTTACCATTATAACATAAAATTCGAACTTTTTTGAATTTGAACATTTGTATGTATTGTGGTCATGTATAATGAGTATTTTACCATTCACTGTTAATATGATGATAAAAATAAAATAAAGTAGTTACAAATACACACAAAGATCCGAATTCAAACTTTGGTATTATATTACAAAAATTAAAATTGACCACACAACACTCTGATGTGGGTTGATAGGGATCATAATGGCCAAGAAGATGAGAAGGAAGTAAGATAGAATTGAGAGATGAGTTTGGAGTAATTTTCTGTCTATTTCATAAACATCAGGCATCTGCCTTTTAAAAGAGAACAAACCATAAACCACTACATCCTAGAATTGTGAAAACATGGAAACATCCCCACAATCTCCTTTATTTTAGCAAAACCTCTAACTGACATAAAGGAAAATAAAAACAACAATTAAAATAGACGAGCTTAACCACTTGACTATCTATTTGACTTCTTCTACTGCATGAGATTTCACATAGGCTCGGTCACATAACAATCCACCCCACTTACACTCGACTTGTCCTCAAGGCGAAAGTTAGGGTAAGAACGAAGAAACCTCCATTTCGTTTCCCAAGTTGCGTCTTCACGAGGGCGACCCAACCACTTGACTAAAAGTTCCGTTTTGGGCCGATACTTTCCCTTTTGAACTACACGTTCATCCAAGATGCATTCTGGTTGTAAAGGACCCGAAGGTAGCACCGAGACATCTATGGTCGCTGGGCTTGAGTCGATAGCCGATCCAACACATCGTCTTAGCAAACTGACATGGAACACATTGTGTATAAGTGACCCAGGTGGTAATTCGACCCGATATGCCACTGCTCCCACCTTCTCAAGAATTCGGTATGGACCAAAGAATCGAGGGCTGAGTTTATTGGACCCCCGTGTCGCCACTGAAGTCTGCCGATAAGGTTGTAACTTCACGAAGACCAAATCACCCTTCTCAAATTCTAATTCCCGCCTGTGATGATCTGCTTGAATTTTCATGCGATGTTGGGCTGCCAATAAATTAGCTCGCAACTGCCTTAATAATTCATCCCGGTCACGAAGATACTCATCAACAACTTGTATATTCGTTGTGCCCGGAACATAAGATAGTAATTTTGGAGGAGGTCGGCCATACACAACCTGAAAAGGCATCATTTTAGTGGAGGTGTGCACCGAGGTATTGTAACTGTACTCCGCCCAAGGCAGCCACTCGACCCACTTCTTCGGCTTATCACCAGCAAAACACCTTAAGTACTGTTCCATCGTGCGATTGACAACCTCAGTTTGCCCGTCCGATTGAGGGTGGTAACTCGAACTCATACATAAACCTGTACCTTGTAATTTGAATAGAGCTTGCCAAAACGAACTAATAAAAACTTTGTCTCGGTCACTTACCACCGTCGATGGAATACCATGAAGTCGTACAATATTAGACACAAACTCTCGGGCGATGGTGGATGCGGTGAACGGGTGTCGCAAGGGTACAAAGTGGGCATATTTCGAGAGCCTATCGACTACCACCATGACTGCGGTGAAACCATTCGAATTGGGCAAACCTTCTACAAAATCCATGCTTACATCTTCCCACACCTGCTCCGGAATTGGTAGGGGTTGTAACAAGCCTGCAGGTTTCATACTATCCGTCTTAAAACGCTGGCAAACATGACACTCGCGAAGGAACCGTTTTAGCATTTCTTTCAATCCAACCCACCAAAAACTTTGTTTGACCTTAGCCAAGGTTTTGTGAAACCCAAAATGGCCTCCTTCTGGTGATGAGTGACACATCTCTAGTACAGTAGGTAATAAAGAAGAAGTGGGACTGAGCAAGATGGCCCCTGCTCGAAACCACACGCCATCCCGAACCACGACATTCTTTTGGGACTTAGTAGGCAGGGAAGAAGGTAAATCAGCATAATAAGGATCAGTTCTGACCTCGTTTTGAATGTCAGCCCAAATAAGTGAACACGGATGAGAAATAGCTAATAAATGACACTCGGGCCGGCGAGAAAGTGCATCTGCTCCTTTGTTTGAAACCCCTTTTTTGTATTCAATTTTGTAATCATAGCCCAAGAGCTTTGATAGCCATTTTGCTTGAGCGGGTGTAGTGATACGCTGTTCCAAAAGATATTTTAAGCTCATATGATCTGTCTTAACAACAAATGTTCGCCCCAACAGATAATGCCTCCATTTACGAACCGCCTTCACCACCGCCAACATCTCCTTTTCGTAGGTCGACCATGATAGCATAGTACCTTTTAACGGGGCACTAAAATAGGCGAGTGGTCTTCCATTTTGGGTAAGGACGGCGCCAATACCTACCCCACTTGCATCACACTCGAGGGTGAATGGAAGCGACCAATTTGGTAACCCCAATGTGGGTGCTGTTGTGAGAGCTTTCTTCAAGTCTTGAAAGGCTTGATGAGCAGAATCATCCCATTGGAAAGGAGCCTTCCCCACTAACCTGTGCAAAGGTGCCGCAATACCTCCAAACCCTTTAATAAACTTGCGATAATATCCGGCCAACCCTAAAAACCCTCGAACCCCTTTTGCGTTGGTAGGTGTGGGCCAAGCAGACACAGCTTGGATTTTATCCGGTTCAACTTGCACCCCATCAGATGAAATAACATGGCCCAAATAGTTGACCTGTGTGACAGCAAAACAACATTTGCTAGCCTTTGCAAATAGTTGGTTAGCCTCCAAAATGCCCAAAACAACTTGTAAATGATCCACGTGCTCTTCAAAAGTTTTTGAATAAATTAAAATATCATCAAAAAAAACCAAGATAAACTTACGAAGGTACGGTCGGAATAAATCATTCATTAGGCATTGGAAAGTAGCGGGGGCGTTGGTGAGACCAAAAGGCATCACGACAAACTCATAGTGTCCCTCGTGAGTTTTAAAAGCCGTCTTGTGAATGTCTTCGTCTCGGACTCGAATTTGATGATACCCCGAACGTAGATCAAGCTTTGAGTAGAAACGTGAACCATGTAACTCGTCTAATAGTTCATCAATCATGGGAATGGGATATTTGTCTTTGACCGTGACATCATTCAAGGATCTGTAATCGATGCAAAACCGCCATGTGCCGTCTGATTTTTTGACCAATAAAACAGGCGAGGAGAAGGGACTGTGACTTGGTCGAATCAATCCTTGTTGAAGTAACTCACGCACCTGTTTCTCGATCTCAGCCTTCTGTAAGTACGGTTGTCTGTATGGACGGGTGCTCACGGGTCGGGCTCCTGGAAGTAAGGGAATTCCATGATCTTGGAATCTCTTAGGTGGTAATGTAGTGGGGTTTTGAAAAACCGTAGAAAATTGGCTTAGGACACGTTGGATAACTGGGCAAGGAGATCTTTTGGGTGGGTCTTCCGTAGGAACGGGGGTGATTTGGAGAAATAAGGCTGTGCCTTGTATTCCCATCAGTTCGTGAGTTTTCAATGCCGCGAGTTCAGAACCCTTAAGTCCCTGTAACTTATGTGATGAGCCCGCCAAATGAAACCCGATCGTTAGCTGTTCATAGTCCATCTCAACTGGTCCTAAGGTTTTTAACCATTGTACCCCAAGCACTATCGGACATGCTGCGACTGGAAGAACAAAAAAATCAGTAGAGATGACATACCCTTGAATTACTATTGTTAAAGCACGTACGCGCCCGGTGCAAGTGACATGTTCCCGGTTGCCGACCACCACCTTTAAAGGTGTATCCTTTTCTACTACTAGACCAAAGCGATCAACTAAGGCTTGGTCCACAAAGTTATGTGTACTGCCACCATCTATTAATACCACCACCTCTTTGTTGTTGATTTTTCCAGGTAACCTTAAAGTCTGAGGATTAATAGAACCTGAGATTGCATGGAACGAGATTTCCACATGGGAATCACCCGGGTTTTGCTCCTGATTATCGCCAAGACTTTCTTCATCTTCAACCTCTGAAACATCACTGATCATGAACAACTGTGGTTTGCTACACTTATGACCCCGGATGGTGTATCGCTCCAACACTAATAGAGCATAACCCCTTACTCTTAACCCTACTATCTATCGTTGTAGACGCGGCCTGTCGGGTTGTGAACATATGAAACGACGCATAATCGGGTTTTGAGCCAGGTATGGCGAGTGCGTTGGATCGGTACGAATGGTACGAGAAATCCTTGGCACGTAGAGTGGACCGTAACTTGTGCGCAATAAGGGCCCAAAAATCGTATCTTGTAAACCCTGCCACCTCGTTGAAGAGTGAATTTTTCCTCCACCAACCAATGCAGTGCCATACCTAATGCTTTCTGTCAACGTTCCTAGTAGGTCCTTGATTTAACTTCCACATCCGTATACTCTCTTACTTCAATCCCCCATAAAACAAAACCCACCAAGATTCCACCGGTAACCCATCCCTTGTGATGGGAGCATTTTTTCCAAACGCCTCTTAATACTAAGCCCAAACTTGTGGTTGTTTGTCTTATGAGTCTTGATAAGACTTCCGCTGATCCTCATACTTCGTGGGCCCAAACCTTAACAAAACAGCCCTTTGAACATTCAGACCCAATAGTCATGGGCCCGAAACTTAGGTGAATCCACTCCTATGCCACTGGAGTGCCAATCCCATCTAAGAATCGATCTAATTGAACTTGATCTACCGTCTCAAACCCGCTGGAACTCAAAATATAATGTGTTCAAGAACCTGATAAAGCCCACCCTTGGATCCTCACCCTCCGATCGCGGGAAGTGCAATTTCTAGGTAGGGTTAGAATGCTCCGAAGCCTGACGCAAAACCAAGATGGACCTACGCAACCAGGGCTTGGTCCTGGTATGGTTGTAAGCTTCTGCAATTCGGCCATGATTTTGTCAAACATAGCTTCATGCTTCGCAAATCGCTCGTCGGTTTCCTGTTGGAATTCAGTTTGAGTTTTTTTCGCCATAGATCAACACCTCTCTGATACCACTGATGTGGGTTGATAGGGATGATAATGGCCAAGAAGATGAGAAGGAAGTAAGATAGAATTGAGAGATGAGTTTGGAGCAATTTTCTGTCTATTTCATAAACATCAGGCATCTGCCTTTTAAAAGAGAACAAACCATAAACCACTACATCCTAGAATTGTGAAAACATGGAAACGTGGGCATCCCCACAATCTCCTTTATTTTAGCAAAACCTCTAACTGACATAAAGGAAAATAAAAACAACAATTAAAATAGACGAGCTTAACCACTTGACTATCTATTTGACTTCTTCTACTGCATGAGATTTCACATAGGCTCGGTCACATAACATATAATCACCACCACGTTGCCCATATCAAAGTTGTCAAGACTTTTGCAAGGGAACCCTTCCCATTCCAGGTATTTCAAATGTTTGAAAGCGAAGCAAGACATGTCATCATTTGAAGAACACGACCATTTTAGGCTGTAAGGATCACACAACTTTATGAACCTCAGATTACCCATCTTTCTAAAGGCTTCTAACTGTACAGTCACCCGTTCTTTCACCTCACCTCTGACCAACTTCATCCGTTCTTCAAAATTAGATATGCACTTTATGGTTCTAACTGAATCTATTCCCTGGTAAACAGTGAAGGAAAGAACTATATTTAATTTCAATAAAGTATGTATGTGTTTCAGTAAGTTATCATAAACTTGGAGATACTGTACCAAACAACCCCTCAATACGCCAACCACGTCGTTGCGAACCATCAATCTAGTACGTTGTCCAGGCTCTTCTTCATTTTCTTGGCGGACCACTTCTTGTGCCATTTTTTTTAATCACGTCATGCAATAACAGTCCTGTAGAGAAATCGTCTGTTTTAATTAGACCTTTATCAACCAGATATTTAATTTCAATATCTGGGAAGAATCCTGGGTATTCATCTTGTAATACTTTGACTACTAAATTCTTATCCATTCCAACAAAGAAACAAGCAATATCCAGAAATAATTTCTTGGCTCTTTTGGTAAGTGAATCAAAGCTCATTTGAAATTTCTTTTGAATATCTTCATGAGGAATTTGTTTTATATTGTCTCATAAGCTAATAAGCTCAAAAGCTCTTTCAGTCTATAAGCTGAAATAGAGCTGGTTTGCATTTTAGTGTTAACCTTATCTAAAACCTTAAATCAGTTAAACCTATTATGGATCTTATTGTATCTAAGCTTTTGGAAGGGGATCTTACCTTGGAAGAGATCCCAAGGACTTATACTCTAGCTTATTCATAAGCTAGAGAGCTAGTAGCTGCCTTTATTGGTTCCTTTTGTTTAGCTAAAGGATCAAGTAAGTTTCTCTTTTCATTCTTCTTTAATCTCAGTTTTAAATTGCTTAGTTATAGTTTAATTTGCTCCTTATGTTGCTTATTTGTTTATTTCTCTTTGCTTGTTAGTGTTTAAATGTCTTTTCTAGTGCTATTTAGTTATGTGATTTCATCTGTTTTTGCTTAAGAAGGTATAGATCTTTAGTTATCAATATTATGTCATAAAAAATCACTAAATCCAACAATATTTGTTTTAATTAGTTTAGATCTTAGATTAAAGCTTATTTAGTTGTTTAATCATGATTTTAAAGTTTGTTTTTTGATTTAAGTTAGTTTTTATCTGGTATTTAGTACTTGTTCATTAAATTTCTCTTAAAAAGCTTTTCTCAAATCTGTCAAAATGGTTAAGTAGTGTTTGGTTTAGTGCACTCTTGATTTTACACTAGCAGTACTAACCTCAGTTAGTACTGCTGAACCTTTGCACTACCAGTACTAACTTCCAAGTTAGTACTGTTTTCACAAGTTAGTACTGTTAGCTTTAATTTCAGTAGGATTAAGTTTAGTTTTAGCTTATTAAGAATTAAGTTTTAGTTTTTTATAATTTAGCTTATTTCATTACTTATTTTTCAAAAGTCAAAATTGCATCAGCAGTTCTTTCACTTGAAAGTACTGCTGAACTTTTACACTACCAGTACTAACTTCCAAGTTAGTACTGCTGTGTTCTCAGCCTCATTTAGATAAGTAATTTTAGGATTTAGCTTATTAAATTCAGTAGGATTTAAAGTTTTTATATAGCTTAACATAGTTGAGTCTTAGTTTGCAATTTCTAGCTTATTTCCTTAGTTTAATTTAGCTGTCAAAAGTCATAAAAAGTTAAAAAGCCAAAAACAGTACTTAGAAACTTTAGGATTTAAATTTGATAATTCAGCTTATGGATCTAGATTTTCTAGCTTAATTAGATAGATTATAAGTAGTTTTATTAGTCCTTTAAGTTTCAGAGTCTAGTTTAGCTTATTTAAGATTTTAGCTCAATTGGATTTTGAGTTACTTTGCTTATTTCCTGAGTTTGCTTATTTCATGATCGATTTCAGTAGCATAAAAGTAGCTTAAGCTTTAATTTCTTTTCATTTATAGATTAAGCATATCATAAGCTCTTTAGAACTTCTTTCCTTTTTCATTTTGAACTAGTTTTGAGTTTTTTATAGCTTATTTTCTAAAACCAAGGGTTAAACCCTCCTTTCTGTAACAGCTTATTAATAAGCTCTTTTTAGAGCTTATCTTTGAGTTTCAGATTATAGTGCTTTTGTTAAAGTTGTTCCCCCTGTCTTCCTTTACAACTTTGCTTCTTTGAGTTTTTCATTTTAAGCACTTTTCAAATTTCAACTTATTTCGGGACTTAGCTTGTTATCGGGGTAGATTCTAAGGGTAGAAAGTGTAACTTTTCGATTTTAGTTGTTTGCCAGTTAGTTCCCCCCGTCAGAAAGTGTTTTCCCCGTTAGTCCTTTTCCTTTTTGCATCATTAGTCCATTAGTTAAGTTTTAAATTAGTTTATTAAGTTTTAATTAATAATTAGGGTTAAGTTTTAATTAGTTCAATTAAACTTTTATAAAAAGATAAAAATTAGGGCTTTTATTTTTAATAGTTTTCAGAAATTTTTCTTTACCTAGTAAAATTTTAGTTTACATTTTTAGGGATTTAAAATTAGTTTACTTGCTTAATTGTCATTATTTGTTGCTTCTTAATTTCGTAGTAATAGCTTATCCAAAATATCTTTGTTCTATTCAAATCAGGATCCGAACGAAAACGTGGTTTCAATCTCACTAGTCATTGGGGAAACGACCCGGGTGATCATACTTGCCCGGTTTGATATACGTATTATATATTATATTATATATATTTTTGAGAGTGAATTTTATCAAGGATAACTTGGTAATCTTCCTAATTACTCTTAGGATTATATTATTTTATTATATATTTTACGTGTACAAAACTGCGAATCAGTTTTTGGCGCCGTTGCCGGGGACTAGTGTCTACGATTCCTACGTTTTTGTTTGTTGATTTGGTTTGAAGATCCTTTCGTCCTCGAAAGTTTCATTCTTGTTTTTAAAATTCAAATTTAAAAAAAAAATCAAAAAAAAATATAAAAAGTAAAAAATATTTTCCTTTTCTTTTTAGTATAAGTAAAAGATAAAAAAAAAAAAAATTAGAAAAATCAAAAACATTAAAAAAATTGTCTTTAAAAAAAAAGAAATGAAATAAAATATAAACAATGGTGGTAATGAACACCAACAAATAATATCTTATTGATGTTCATTTTCATATTCAATTTTCGTGAACTTGTAATTGTTCCCAAATCGTAATCAAAGATTTTAACACTTGCTTTTGTGTCTCTACAGACAAGTACGGTCACCTTGAATAGCATTTTTCAAGAGCTACGTGAAGTAGTTGATTATTTGGTTTAAGTCTCTTTGTTGTAAACCTCGTTTTAATTCATTACCGAAAAAAAAAAAAAAAAAAAAAAAAAAAAAAAAAAGTAAAAAAAAAAATTTTAGTGTAAAGTTTTGTTTTTAATTTTTAGTTTTCCTTTTTTATGCACACTCGTTCGCAATCTCGAAGACGTCGAAAAAAAAACCCCATTTTTCTTTTCGGGTGAACCAATTGTTGAACAAAACGTTCTGTTACAATGGCCGACAAAATCGATCGATGGCCCAAATGTACTAGAACCAATCAGAGGGGTATGAAGAATGATATAGTTATTTCCACCATTTAATAGCTAACAATTTCGGTGCTCAAAGCAACCTTTAATAATCTTGTGCAAAGCAACAAATTTCGGGCGTAGACAAGATCCCCCACATCAACTTCGATTTTTTTAATAAGGTCACTTCAACGTTTTCGACATCCAGAAAGTCCCGTACACTACGGTTAGCTTTTGCTTTTCCCTTTTTCTATAGACGGTGAATCCCGAGATTGGTTAGACAAGGGAACCTCCTAGAATCAATTTCACATGGGACGACTGTTTCAAAATTCATAAACAATATTTCCCACCTTCAAAAACCACTTTACTTATCGGAATGAGTTCATTACTCTTTTTATCAAAAACCAAACGAAGCCTTAATGAAGCAATGGGAATCGTTTTTAAGGGACTCCTTGTCCAATGTTCTCACCATGGGTTTTTCAGAACTTCACCAACTGATACTTTTTACATTTCATTTGGAATTCAAACGATTCAAGATGACTTAGATTATGCCGTTAGGTGGATAATTTCTTTGGATCAAGATGCCTCAAGAAGGTTTAGCGATTTTGAAAGGCAAGTCAAAAGCTTCGTTACTCAGACTTGTCGTGCTAATGATTCAGATGTGAGAACGGATGCTCCTCTTTCTAATTCTTCATCTTCTAATAATTTCTGTCGAATATTTGCCAACAAATAGCCCGCTTCTACTCGAGGATAAGATGACCATCAAAAGAAACAAATGATGAATCAAATTAAAGCTTTAGTTGTTACTACTCTGCACCCGTCAAAGGCAGTTGAGGAAGTTTGTAGTACCACTTGTGGGTCGAATCACATTTTTAACATTTGTCGTTAACTCGAAGTTGGAAACGATTTTCCGTTTTTCATGACATCTCACAATTTCAACAAAACCGCAGCCGTTTTGGAAAATTTTCCTCCAAAGAAAAACCAACCTTCCAATTTAGACGAGTCAAATGAGACCACCGGAGGGGTTTCAATCAAGAACACGAATGTCCAAAACACTCCAAAATCCAAGTTTATCTAGGACTGTATTACCATCACCAAACCAATCAACCACCAATTTCAAACAAAGTTTTGTACTTACCAACCTCCAACAATTTGTGTTTTGAAATTGGAAAACAGATTTGGAAAAACTCGTCAAGGGCAAACGAATGCGGTGTTGATGATATGTTCAAATAAATCTAGGGTCAAAATTTGCAGAATCAAATGGCTAATGTTCAAAGTTTGTTGACAAGTCTTTGTGAATTAATTTCAAAAATTCAGCCTCTATTTTCAAATTAAGAAATCTTCCAAGTCATCCGTTAATAACCCTCCGTCAGCAAATTAATGCTATCAGCCACCTAGGAGCGGGTAAGGCTTTGGAAGAACCTTCGACTTACTACTTTTTCTACAACCGTTTTTAAAAACCTAAAAAAGATCCTGAACAAAACCCGGAGCGAACGTCAACGGAGGAAAAAAGGGCTTAATCAAAATTTGGAAAATATACCGCACATGTCCCATCCTCTTCGGAGGGAAGAAGATTCCATTTTCATTGAAAAATCCAAAACCAAAAGCAAAAAGAAACCAGTTAGTCTTGATCCTAATCCTAATTCGTACCCATCTAAACTTCCATACCCCGAGAGAGGTGAAAAGTTAGAGGACACAGTTATAAAAACCGAGAGGTGCTCTACATATAGTCTGGTTTCTTGAAAGATGTTCAAACAACTCCGTTTGGAGATTGGATTGAAGGATGCTCTCGTCGAAATGCCAAAATTTCATACAAATGGTAAACACATTGCTAAGGAACAAGGGAGATGGAAACTCGGAGGAGGAGATTGCTATTAAGACTGTGAATGATGAATGTTCGCTATCTTCGTGAATAGGGTCCCCGAAAAAACAGAAAAGCTCCAGAAGATCCGGGAGGAAATATTCTCATTCATGTGACTTTTACAAGAGCTCGATTTAAGATCCCAGTGCTTAGCCGATTCAGAGAGCTTCGTTATTATCCTTTTTCTCACTCAAAGTTTACAAGAAAACTTGGGCTTGGATAGCTTTTGACTCCTACTATATTGACACTCGAGCTTGCCAAACGTCGATTACTCACCCGATGGGCCTATAGCAGAATGGATGTTGTAGTTAGAGAGGTGAGTGATGGTTTCACTTGTTTCTTGCGGATTTTGTGGTTGTTTAATTTTGAGCACGGACCCCAAGAGTGCTATTATTCTAGGATGACCCTTCCTTCGAAACGTAAATGCCCTATAATTGAATTTGTTCGAAGGAAAAAAAAATTGACTTTTAAGTGTGATATAAGTATGAACTTGTTTTACTATGCCGATAATCTGAGAAATCAAGGGAAAAGAATTTCGTCATGCCATTGCTGTTATCGACTTCTCATAAAATGACTTCGTTTCATAGTGGGGCAGAAGAAGTACTCACTTCTGATTCGAATCCTTCTCCTTAGTCCTTCTACGGTGAAGGACTAGTGATTAAATTTTGAGAAGTTTTCCGAATTTGATACTTGCCTTCCTCTTGATTCGTTACTCACCGGGGTATGGGAGGTAATGATGAATTCAACTCTTTATAAAAAGGACTTGAATGAAGAAAATTTTCAAGAACAATACCAACGTTTCCGTGAGCCAGTCTTTTCAACACTCCTTTATCGACAGGATGTGTGTGGTTTTGCTCCTGGAAGCAATAATGATGGATCGATAATTTTCTAGCATGGAAGTATTCTTCTAACTTAGAGTAAGGATATTTTTGTTTCAGAAGGGAGACCATAGCTTTTCTAGATCAAATCTACTTAGTGATGATGATTCCCATAATTTCGCTTCCGAAGTGATTTCCGATCATGAGCCAGAGCAGAATGAATCTTCAATTACTTTTTCTCCAAGGAGTGATCCTCTTCACCATGAGTTCGACCACGATGTGAAACCCGTTAAACACTTCTGTGGAGGAATGATCGTGAATTTGAGGAATATCTTAGTCTTGTGACAGTGCTTTATGAAATTTCAACTTCCCAAGGAAATGTTCATCTAAATTCAGTTATCGAGTCTCTTCCTATATCTCCTATCCCCGTTGAAGATAGTGAGCCCACTCAAGAAGAGATCGATATTCTCCTTGTTCCAGATGATTTAATTCCGCCTGGTGTGGAGGATGCTGATTCCGAAGATGAAGTTAATGAGTCACCAAACCATGATCATCAAGATAATCCGTCAATTCCTCGACCTCCACCAGACCTCTGGATATTAAGAAATGTTTTGAACCCGAAGCGGGTATTTTGCAAACTTGTGTCTTATATCCTGTTTATCCACATGACGTCGAGTCTCATACCTGCTATGTATAAGTAGACCTATGTCTCTTGACAAAATCCTCATTCCTCTATTAAATGAGACACTGAGCACAATAACGTAACTCCTTAAAGTGATAGCAAATGTACGTAGTAAGCATCATAAGGTAGATCGTACACCTTTGCTAGATTCATCAAGTCTTCGTCACCGCCTTATAATCACGAACAAGTTATCTTAAAGGTGACCACTCCTTTAAGATATGATAAGAACACAAAACCTGTGAAAATCAACTACAACATCAAATAAGTAATAATCAAATGTCTTCTTCAAATAATCTCCAAAACGAGCCATAAACATCATCATCGTTCAAGATCCAAACGCGTCCAAAACCCAAAATGTGTGTGTCATCCGATATCGGCCAGCGCTAGCGGTACAAACTAGCTATATCGGACAAAGCTACCCGTACAAACCAAAACTGTCATTAGTGACCATATTTCTGTCTCAAATCTGTCACTAAAGCTGTCACTGACTGTTGCTGAGTGGTTGCAAAACTGTCACTGATCTGCACTTTCTTCAACCAGCACAAACGACCAGTAGGAATGTAACACAACCAATAGAAACCGTTTGAAGAGCCAGCACAAATCGTGAACTACCAGCAGTAACCACGAGCGACCAGTAGTAACAATGAGCAACCAGTAGGAACACCATGTACCCAGCAGGAAACGAAACAACGAGTGTACATGGCAGTACTAAACCTTTGAATATATGTGAAGATGTCATTATATGACCACCAACAATCTTCCTGCTGCTATACCATGCCCAGATCATCGACCAGAAACATGTATCATTATGTTACACAAACCAGAAAAACCAAAACCTGTATCTAGTTCCTGCTGCCCTTTCATAGCCTGCTGCTGCTTCTACTAGGGTTTATAAAAACCCTAATCTTTTCATTTTTGTGGTTCAAGCAACAATAAACAATACGAACACGCCATAATCCGAACACAAACAGATCCAAACATACATAATCTCTTCTTTTTCTGAAATAGTGCTTACAAAACATGCTTATTACATCTCAGTTATGGATCATTGTTGGTCCCAGACCTACCTCCCCATAACCGCCCATTGATCCATCTCAGATCAAATCACAACAATAATAACAGGGTTTGAAAAACGAGCTATTATTACCAGAGACAAACAAAAATTTGTATCTCAGCTAGAGTTCATCACGTTGATCCCAGATCACACTCCCCATAGCCAGTTGAAATAATAATGGGGTTTGGTCCCAGACCAAACTGCGGCATTATTATGTTATGCAATAAACAGCTTATGAAGAACAAAATCAAATCAAGCAGAGATAAATATGATCGAACCATATCATTTTCAGAAATAGGGTTTTGTGGCCTTCAAGAACATCATGGACAGCAACACGACACCTTGTAGATCCTAGATCGAGAGCCACGAGGCTCTGATACCACATGTTGAAAATCGATCTAGCTCATCTAGGATATCATAACCATGATCCAGCGGAATAACAAATAAAACAATCATAGTTAAGAACAAGGTGTTACTAATAAACGTTAAGCCTTTCATTGTATTTGATCAGGATACAAAGGCTTACTATACTACTAAGCTACTAATAAGCTAACTATAATCCTAGGCGTCTTACAAAGACTTGACGCCTAGAGTACACACACACACCTTTAGGTTTACATTGTGAATTGAATGAATGATAAACCTAGACGCCTACCCCTCTTTATATACTAGAGGGGTTAGGGTTTACAAGACAAGATAAGATCAAATAAAATTAGGAAACTATAAATCAGCATTAAATACTATTTGACTAATCTTCAATCAGCATTAATGTTGATCTTTATCTTTTAGCTGAGCATTAAATACTATTTGACTAATCTTCAATCAGCATTAATGTTATTCCAGCTTTGTCTTGTAGATCCTCCATCTTTAATATGTTTTGTCATAATCAACTCAAAGTATAATTCCTAACAATCTTCCCCTAGTTGATAATGACAAAACCAATAAGCACAAGCTTCCCTTGAAGCTAATATAGATGAAGAACTTCCCCTGAATCCATGCACTCTTCCCCTTTTTGTAATATCAAATAAGAGTGCATGTTAATGGTAAAACAAATAAACAAAAATAAGCTTCCCCTTTAACGAACATGTTTACCATCTTTTGAACCTCGAACTTATTAAGCTCCAAACAGTAATCATTAAGAAGATCATCTAGGTGCGCTTCCATCATCCATACTTACGTGACCACGCAATTATCAGCTTAGTTGTATCGTACGACTCTACGAGACTGTAACAATCGTCCACTCGTGTTCAAACTTTCGTTAACACGCGATCAACTGTTACCTAATAGAAAGTAGCCCATGTTCACGTAATTCTGCAAAATGAAATAGTCAATTTATCAAATACGTAGGCGGCACAATGCCTGCAATCTTAAGTGTTCATCAACTTATGTCCATCAAAAGAGTGTCCTTGTCGCATATTTGAACGAAATCCGCTGCACCGAATGTGCATACCCGTTTCAAAGACTATTGCACCAAATGTCATCAAAAAAATAATCACCAATACGAGCCTTTATCCACATCATCGTCCGAGATCCAAACACGTCCAAAAGTGTGTGTCGTCCGATATCTGTCAACACTAGCGGTACATACTAGTTATATCGGACAAAGCAAGCGGTACTATCAAACGGTACAAACTTAAAAACTGCCATTTTAGTGACCAACTTTCTGTCCCAAAACTGTCACAAAGTAGTCACTAAGCTGTCACAACACTGTTGCAAAAACTGTCACTAATCCAATTGCTCCTTCCTCCCAAGCTTTAGTGACACAATTTTCTGTCACTGAGTCGTCGCAGTTTCTGTCACTAACCAGCGGTACAAACCAACAGCCAGCAGTACTAACTCGTTTCTTCTGGCGGTACTAAAATAATACGAGCAGTACTAAGTGAAACAAGCGTGAATCCTTGGCAGCTTTGTACTCTTGTCACAATCACACAATATCTGTTGTTCTTTAAATATGTCGTGCTTCATGAAATCAATCATGAAAACTAATTCGACTTGCAATAATCATGTCGATCTAGTTCCTCCAAGTCATACTCACTACATCTCAGCTAGGGTTCATTGTTGGTCACGTACGTCGGACCTCCTCACCAAAGCCAGTCGAAACAATAATAATACTCACCCGTTATTATTACCAGATGTAATTAGCAGCTTGCAGACAACTATCATCTTCATAACATATTACGAATCTCAAAGCTTTCATTCTTGAATCACAAAACAAAACTTAAAAATAATACCTTTTCTGCAGCCAAATTCGTCATAGCATAACTTTTTATCAAAAGCTTATCTTGACGATCGCTCTGGTCAGATTGTAGATATATGTGTGTAGAACCTTCAGTTGAAATTTATTTCGTGACGATCTAACAGTTAACGAATGAGTTATGACGTTATACCAGGCTGCACAGAAAAATTCAAACTTCTTAGAAACCTTTTTAGGTGTTTCTTCTTACGTTCTTTCCAATAAAACCTTGTATCCTAGATATCAGAGCTACAAGCTCTGATAACCACATGTTTGAAATCGATCTAGTAATCTAGGATTAATAACCATGATACAGAGGAATAACAATAAAACATTCATTGTTAAAGAACAATGGTTTAATTAATAATACGTTAAGCCTTTCATTGTATTTGATAAGGATACAAGGGTTACTTTTACTATAAGCTACTATAAGTAACTATAATCTAGGCGTCTTACAAATTCATGACGCATAGAGATGTACACACACCTGTAGGTTTACATTGTGAATTGAATGATCTAATCCTAGACGCACCTACCCTATTTATTGAATTGAGGATTTGGGTTTACAAGACAAGATAAGATCAAATATAATTAGGAAACTATAAATCAACATCTAACTTCTATTTGGACTTATCTTCAATCAGTATTAATGTTGATCTTTTTCTTTTAGACTTGAGCATTAAATACTATTTGACTAATCTTTAATCAAAAAATTAATGTTATTCCAGCTTTGTCTTGTAGATCTCCATCTTTTAATATGTTTTGCAAATCAACTCAAATATAATTCCTAAAATATTATTTGTGGTGTTCTTTTACCAACTTTTGTAACTTTTTATATTCACAAATAACGAGTAAATTGAAAATTTTGAAAAGCAAATATTTTTTATTTTTGTTTTTAAAATTCTAATTTATACTAAAAAGGAAAGAAAAATACTTTTTACTTTTTATATTTTAATTTTTTTTATTTTATTTTATTTTATTAAAAGCATAACTTTCGAAAACGAAAGGTTCTCCAAATCACGATCGACAAACTTCAAACGAAAGAATCTTAATTACAAATCCCCGGCAACGGCGCCAAAAATTGATTGAAAGCAATTCAACACACGTAATAATAAAATATAATATGAAAGAAAATTACCAAACAAACCTTGAGGACAAAGGTAGAAAGGAAAATCTACTAATATATATATATAATATAATACGTATATTAACCGGGAAGTATGATTCTCGGGTCGTTATTCCCCCCAACGACTTGTGAAATTGAAACCACGTTTGTTGTTCGGACAATGATTTGCATTGGTAACCAAGATTGATTTGATTATCTATTTCTACGAATTAAAATCAATTAAAATAAGCAAATGATCACAATTAAGCAAGAAAACAAATAACGGGAAATCAAACTTTAACTAAAAATGCAAAACGAGAACCCTAAATGGCAGTTAAAAACCCTAAATTTCCAAAATTAAATCTAAAATGAAATTTTCTCTTTTAATAGACTCTAATTGACTAAAAAGTAAGTTTAAAGAAAATTAGAACAAAAACGGAATTAAAATAAGCTTTAGAACACGAAAAACGAGAACGGAAATGAATCCCGTTCTTTAAAAATTGAAAATTTGCAATTTTAATCCTACGAAAGCAAAACTAATTTTCCTAGTAACTTTATGATAAAAGAAAATTTTCTAAAAAAGATTTATATTTTTTTTGATTATTTTTCTGTTTTTTATGATTTTTTAAAGTTTTTAACAAAAATAAATGTTTAAAAATACTAAACTAAATCGACAAACACAAAACGTAGGAATCGCTTACACAAATCCCCGGCAACGGCGCCAAAAATTGATAGTGCAGTTTATACACACGTAAAATATAATATAAAATAATATAATCCCGAGAGTAATTAAGAAAGATACCAAGTTACCCTTGATAAAATTCACTCTCAAAAATATATATAATATAATATAGAATACGTATAATAAACCGGGCAAGTATGATCACCCGGGTCGTTTTCCCCAATGACTCGTGCAATGGAAACCTCGATCAAGTTTGGATCCTGATTTGAATAAGAAAAGAGATATTTTTGAATTTTTGATTAAACTACAAAAATAAAAGGCACAATAAAACAACTAATTAACAAATTAAACTAATTACGAAAGTAAATAAAATGCGACATTTAAGAAAACAAATGCAATTTAAATCCTAAAATTATAAACTAAATTCCCAATTCTAAATTAATGCTAAAGAAAATTTTAGGAAAATTAAAAATATTTTTTAAAGGCTTTTTGGATTTTATATGAATTAAACACTAATTAATCTAAATTAAATCCTAAAAATAGAAATTTAATTGATAAAAATTAAGAAAAATATTTTTTAAGCTAACTTAATCCTAAATTACTTAAAAAGATGAGAAAAACATTTTTTATCACTAATTTTTCTATTTAAAAGGTTAAAATTAAAAAACTAAAGGTTTGAAAATTAAATGTTTTAAAAAAAACTAAATTTGAAAATAATTTTTAAAAATATAAAACTTAAACTAAAAATTCTATAAAAATACTTTTTATAAAGAGAAAAATTGCAGAAAATTAATTTTATTAAAAGCCCTAATTTTAAACTATTTATTAAAAACTAATTTAACTAAAAACCTAATTTTATTATTTATAAAAAACTATTTTTATAAAACTTAAACTAAATCTTACCAAACACATGGGCTAAAAGTGACAAAAAGTAAAGATAAGGGTAGGCGGGGTAAAATTTAAAGTTTTATAAAAAACACACAGTTTGAACTATTGGCAGATGTAGTCCCTTAACCTAGGGACTTAACTAAACTAAACTATTAAACTAACAAAGGACTAACTATGTAACTAACAAGGGCTAACTGTGTAACTTTAAACTAACAGAAACTATTAAAATGGACAAAACAGGCCCCTGAAGCACCTAACAATCAACAACCAGCATCCTTATTTAAGAAACAGCTTATTGACTTTAACTTTTTTAAGATCTCTTATGTAAACAACTATCATCTCCACTTATTTGAAATAAGCTGTATAAGCTTATCAGCTTATAAGCTTTAGAAGCTTAGAATTCTATCTCTTAAACTTCATGAACTAAGCAAGATAAAAGCACTTGACAGAATTTTAACTACTCAATGAAATAAGCTTATTCAAATAAGCAAATCCAAAACAACTTATTTAACTACTGAAACTTAACAGCTTATTTAGAAAAAGAAAAAGAACAAATGTAAAACTTAAATAAGGTGTACCTTGGCTTTCCAGCATGAACAGGAAAACATCAATAAGCTGTGTGGGCTTATGGCTTAATCCACATAAGCCCTAAATCAAAAACATCAATCCTAATCTAACCCTATAAGCTGACCCTCAGCCCTAAACCCCTTGATAACCTAGCAGCCATCCAATTCCAATAGGTATCAAGTCTTGATCGAATGAACAACAAACACAAACGCAAACTCTTTTAACAGAATTAAAATGAGGAAACAATTTAGTATGAAATAACACTTTTATTAATACTGAGATAAGTTTCTTACAATTCGAAATAAAAAAACATTAAATTGAAATTACATTACTAAAGAAAAAAACTGAATGAAAATTAATATAATACAATAATAAAACTAAAAATCAACTACTAATTAATTCTCTTGTGTGCTGGAAATGGTTATGGTAATTTACGAAGTTGAGAATAACCATTTCTCTAGATCCTTCTATCTCTTTTAATCTTGGCCCTCCATCTCTTCTCTCTCCTTGAAGCTCAATCGTAAGCCGTAGGATTATAGATGTGAGCACCCGGATCAATGATGTGGCATATGGATGTGTTAGTTATGTGAGAGTATTCACACACGTCACATCAACCAATAACAATGCTTCTTTCAGCCACGGTGGATTGGGTTGGGGTTTAATTGATAGTGACAGGATGGTTAAGGAGTGTGAGGGGGACATTAACCCTATGGTTAATTAGTGTGTGGGTGAAGGGTTAATGAACTAGGGTTCATGGTGTTCGAGTGTGTTCATGTGTGTGTGAGTGAGAGTAAATCGATTTTGGGGGTAAATGGGGTAACAGTAACTGTTATTGAGTTATAAGGTAACCGGGTTGGTCGGGTTGGAGTTCGGGTTAGGTTGGGTTGAATTGGGTTAGGGGTTTGGTTGTGATTGGACGAGAGATGGATCACGGGTTTATTTGACCCGGGTAAGACCCGCGCTTTTTGGATCTTTGGGGAAATTACATTTCCGGCCCTTGTGTTTGGCAAGCACTTTTAGGCTTAATATTATAACTTCCATAAATTGCAAAATCACCCCTTGAGCTTATAAAACAATGGAGTTGGGGGTTTGGTTGACTGTGGTTTAGCTGCAGTTGACTGTAGAAGGCTGAGGTATGATCTCTCTGGCTTCGGCTTTGATTTCTTTAGCTTCTTGATCACTCATCCGTTCTCGTGTTCGTTTTTGACTGTTTTTCTTGCAATATTTGACATATCCATACCTGCACACATAAAACTCAGATACAAGCACATTTTTGCCATTTTTGATCCGTTTTGAGATTATTTGGGTTATATTAAGCATAAATAGATATGTGTATTCTACACTTATCAAAATTCCCCAAACTAAACGATTGTGTGTCCTCACGCAATATCACATGCCTTATAACCAAATACCTCAAAAATTCCCCAAACTAAACCTTTGAAAAGTAGCAAAGAGTTTTGTTTGAGAGAGATAAGAGATCACAAGTTATAAAACACCCGACTTCCCATTTTCTAAGATTTTTCTCTTTTTTATGGATTTTCTTGATTATTAACTACCTAACTACAATTTATTTGTGTTGACATAATGCAATGTTTTCATTACCATATTGGTAACTTTTAGGATCATAGAACAAAAAGCACAGTTAAGCGTCTAAAAGATAACTTCATCTTCCCCGATTTTTCACTTTTCCCATGCTAAGCTTAAAAACAAGATCACGTTATTACAGTCATGACACTAACACTACTCATATAATATTAATTGCTGTACTTACTTTTTCCCCCCACAAATCCTACTTATGTATCTCAGGAATTTTACTTAAGTCATTATACACGAAGCTCTTTAAGACTTTTGTTTCGATTTCTATTATTTTGAAAATAAAGTACAATGGTTAAGAACGCAATAATGGCTCCTAGGCCCTTCTCAAAGATCAAATTGCAATCAAGAATAAGGTCCATATCGAGGCGACCAAAATTTGGCTTTTATTAGGCTACTTAAGCAAGACATCATTCATGTCATATACCCTAAGGCTCTTTAAGACAAGAATGAACCAATCTTATTTGCACCATATACCCTTAGGCTCTTTAAGGCACAAATCAAGACAAAAATTAAGCAAAAATTATTATTCCTTGTCATTTAGTAGCTACCAACAATCGCCAAGCCTCCGACAAGATGCAGCAAACTTATTTTGACTTTGGGATTAATAGTAAACACCGTGCCGTTATCTCGAAGCCACTCGATAGCGAAGTCGACAAGAGGTTATTCTACTTATTATGACACCGACTTCTACCTTATATGATACTCCAACATCGGCCACGCCTCGACCCAACGATGAAGTAATCTGGCTAGAGATACTTATTTATTATATTTTTGTATTTTAGCAAAATTATGTATTCCTGATGTGTACTTCATTCTAATCACAAAGGACTAGAAAACTTCTATTAAAAAATTATTAAACCAAAAAACATTACAAGATCAATTATTTATTAAACATTCATATAAAAGTGAATCAGCTATGGGAGAAAAGCCACAGTAAACATATTGAGCCTGAATGAAATCCAACTATTCTACGTTTAATATCATGACTTATAAATAACACTTCAGTTTTCTTGTTCTTCACAAAGTATTTTGCAAATGCTTAGCCTATATTAATGTCACAATTGGCATATTTAAATTTACTCTGAGATTAGCACAAGCTTTCATTTACTAATGATTCAGCTCTAGAATGTCATGCAGTCTAGCATTAAATCTATCTTCATTAATTGTTAGGAGAAAAAGCTAGAACTCAACACGTTCAATCGGGTCAAAAAATTCTTCTTATTCTTACCACGGGAATAAATAATTTTTGTCTTACACATTTTTTTTTTTTTTTTTTTTTTTTTAATATGAACATGGAATTGAAAATTTAATTTTTTGCTTATTTTGTGGGTAAACGGGTACAGTGAGAAACAAAACAATTAAAGCAAGCACATTAAATCGATAGATTCCCTCCCAAACTAAAATCGAATACATTGTCATCAAAAAATATATGGGGTTTAAGTCGGGTTCACTACGAAATCTAAGCAGTTTATTAGTACAAAGATAATTCTCGGGTTAATCGTTAAATAATGAAAGGTTATTGATCTCCCCAAAACTAATTTCACAAAAGGATGAGAAACTGAGTGCTACGGAAGTAGATGAAACACTGAGAGGATTCTTGAAAATGTTGGGTCTATCCTGCCAAATCACTAAACTGAAAACATAACAACGAGTAACGAAGAGATGGGCCCCTTCAACATCACAAACACATTCGAGGTTTTAGAATGAAATAGAAAGGAGAAAATAGAAAGAAATAGATAAGAATGGTGTGAACTCCAACGAAGCGGATTTGTTTTTGATTACGAGTCGCAGTCGACTCAGATCATGAATTCAGTTTGTACTAGGAATTTTTTTTGTCTGGAGAGGTCCTGGATAACCAAGGGTTGGTGTATCCCCCTCCATAGTAGTGCTTGAGACGGTGGCAGTTGACTTTGAAATTAGAATCCATCCGCATGGGAGACACTTGCAGTGCCATAAGGATAAACTTCGGTGATTGTGAGAGGTTTCGGTCAAACGAGACTTGAGCTTTACCTGAGAAATCTTTAAATCTTTTTTTTTTTTTTATGAATTGAGAGAGGACTTGATCACTCTACATTGTAAGAATTCGGTTCTTTGAAGATTCGGTTCTTTATCTTGGAATCGTGTAGCTTCTTTGTCTTCTCCTTGTAGATTAGTGAATTCTCGTAAGCTTGATCACGAAGCTCGCTGAGTTCATTAAGTTGAAGCTTTCGATGATCGCCCGCGGTCTTTAAATCGAAGTTGGCATGCTTAAGAGCCCAATATGCTTTGTGTTCTAGTTCAACTGGTAAGTGACACGCTTTTCCATAGACTAACTTGTACGGAGTACATCCAATAGGAGTCTTGTAAGCGGTTCTAAAAGCCCATAATGCATCATCTAGTTTGTCGGACCATGAGGCACGGTTTTCTCCGACCGTCCTTTCCAAAATTCTTTTGAGACCACGATTCGTGACTTCAACTTGACCACTCGTTTGAGGGTGGTAAGGAGTCGAAAGACGATGGGTGACACCATATTTAGACATAACTTTATCAAATTTGTCGTTACAAAAATGGGTCCCACGATCGCTTATGATTGCTCTCGGAGCACCGAATCGGGAGAAAAGGGATTTTAAGAACTTAACAACTACCCTAGCATCGTTGGTGGGGAGCGCTTTCGCTTCAACCCACTTGGAAAGATAGTCGACGGCTACTAGAATATATTTGTTACCCCTAGATGACGGAAAAGGTCCCATAAAATCAATTCCCCATAGATCGAAAATCTCACAAACTTGGATTGCATTTTGAGGCATCTCATCACGTTGAGAGATTTTGCCTTGTTTTTGACAAGCATCACAAGTTTTGACAAATTCGTAGGCATCCTTATAAATGGTGGGCCAAAAGAAACCGGCATCAAAAATCTTCTTGGCGGTAAAGTTGGCACCATAGTGTCCCCCGGTGGGTCCACTATGACAAGCTTTGAGAATTTCAAAAGCTTCTTTGCCATCTACACACCTTCGGATTATTTGATCCGCACAAGTCTTAAAAAGAAAAGGGTCATCCCAAAAATAATGTTTTACATCTTTAAAGAACTTGTTTTTCTCTTGAGTCGACATTCCCTTTTTAATGAATTTCCCCGCGTGGTAGTTAGCAAAGTCGGCGAACCACGGGGTACTTTGGTCTTTGGAAGTTAACACACTTAAAGTCTCTAAAGGAAAAGTCTCGGTAATCTCTTTTGGATCAAAGACATTTTCGTAAGGGTTTTCAAGACGAGAGAGGTGATCTGCTGCATAGTTTTCAGCTCCCTTAGTATCGATAACCTTAAAATCAAATTCCTGAAGAAGTAAGACCCATCGAAGCAATCTTGCTTTGGCGTCTTTCTTGTTGAAAAGGTATTTCAAAGCGGAGTGGTCTGTATAAACAATACTCTTGTTCATGATTAGATATGATCGGAACTTCTCGAAAGCATAAACAACTGCAAGCATCTCCTTCTCGGTTGTTGTGTAATTAGTCTCTGCTTCAGTCATCGTCTTGCTAGCGTAATGAATTGGTCGGAAATGCTTCTCAATCCTTTGTCCTAGAACCGCACCTATTGCATAATCACTTGCATCGCACATGATTTCAAAAGGTTCGTCCCAATTTGGAGCAATGAGAATTGGAGCTTCGGTCAACTTCTTTTTCAATGTTTGAAAGGCTAGAATGCAATCTTCTGAAAAAAATGAAGGATGTGTTTTTCTCTTAAGTGATGGGGTCATGGGTCGAGTGATTTTGGATAGTCTTTGAATTTAAATCTTCGATAGAATCCAGCATGCCCGAGAAAACTTCGAATTCCTTTGACGGTTGTTGGATGAGGAAGCTTAGAAATAACATCAACTTTAGCTTTATCGACTTCAATTCCTTTTCTAGAGATCTTATGTCCTAAAACAATGCCTTCTTTAACCATGAAATGGCTCTTTTCCCAATTTAGTGCTAATTTGGTGTCTTCACATCTTTTAAGCATTCGATCTAAATTGGCAAGACGAGGAAAAAGAAATCTCCAAAAAACTGAAAAATCGTCCATAAAAACTTTTTTTTCCATTGTCTTCTCTATCATATCGTGAAAAATGGCCTATACCAACGTTGGAAAGTTCCCTGGTGCATTACACATAACCGAATGGCATACGACGGGGTTATCTTGGCGGAAGTTCCGTATGGGCACGCTGAATGTAGTTTTTTCTTGTTCTTTTTGTCATGAATTTAAAATACAAGTATAACCATCTAAGAAACAATAAAACTCGTTTCCGGCTAATCGCTCTAACATTTGGTCCATGAAAGGTAACGGAAAATGGTCTTTACAAGTTGCTTCGTTTAACTTTCGATAGTCGATGCAAACTCGCCATCCCGTGACTAATCTTGTAGGCACCAGCTCATTTTCTTCGTTTGTGACAACGGTCATACCACCTTTTTTAGGAACACAATGGACTGGACTAACCCATGGACTATCTGAGGTTGGATATATCAATCCTGCTGTCAAGAAGTTTTTCTAACTATTTCTGAATGCGTCATGGATTTTAGGGTTAACCCTCCTTTGATGTTGGACTGAAGGTTGGTAATCATCTTCTAAAAGGATTTTGTGTGAGCAAAACTCTGGATCTATGCCTCGAATATCCGAAAGTTTCCAAGCGATTGCTTGTTTCCGGTTTTTCAAAACATGAATGAGTGAGGTCTTTTCTTCTTGGCTCAAATCTTTTGAAATTATGACTGGAAGTTTGTTATTTTCCTCTAAGAACGCATTACTCGCGATGCGGAGGTAACATCTTTTAAGCTCGACTTCTGAAATTTCATCTTTTGGTTCATAAGAAGTGCATATTCGAGAGAGACTTCTTTGGTTCAATGGACTTCGAGATCTGTTTGATTTTCTGGAAAAGTAATTACCTTGGTTTGGTAGATGGAGGTAATGGTTCATATTAAGGAGTGCCTAGAGGAATGAGAAATGTCACCCTCGTGATATAGTACGTAGCTATTGTAAACTGTGAAAATGTTCATAATCGATTGTTGAAAGCATCGGTTCTTTTTGAAGAGTAAGAAATCGCTTTCATACTAACGGAGTATGTGTTGGTGATGAAAATAGAAACTATCGGATCGAATCGGGAGATGGATATGTTGTATGCAACGGATGGAAAATCCAAGTACTTCATGTGATACTCTTCACAAGTAGCATCTGATTGATCAATCTTCTTTCAATGATTCGAGATTGTTGTAAGAAAGTGGAAGGTGCATCACCACACTTTATGGGTTAACGATTGATTCATCAATTCCTAAGAGTAAATCTCTCCCTCGTAAAACATCGATTAAGCATGAGCCGTCTAGAGAAAGGGTCCCGAGTATTAACGGTACTCGAGGATCGGCTATAAAATCAAAGAACAAACGAAATCAGCGGGAAAGTAGGACTTTCCTATCTTGACAAAAACATTTTCGGCTACACGTTGGTTTGAAATTGACGGTCAGCTAGTTCTAATTCCATTTTTTGTTTCGGTTAGGCTGAGAGTTGAAAGCTTTTATCCAAATGGATTAAAGGCTTGAGATTGCTACTAAGCACCTAAATCCGCAGGGCTAAGTAACTAACCTAAAACTCTGAAAAAGTTAACATGGAATTGAGAAATCGCGGGGTCACCTAGCTTTTCTGGAAGCTTTTTTAAGGACAACCGCACTACAATTTGCTTAATGGTGTTTTGGTTAACTCATTAACTTGTCTTTGTTGTTATGCATCTTTTTTATTTTTTTTTTCATCTTTTTAAACATCGGAGCAAACTTTGGCATATGAATGAGAGCATCCGCGAAACTTAGCTCAAAGTGAAGATTACGGAAAATTTCCATAAACTTTGAAGCAAGGATATCATCCTTTTCACGAATCTTTTCTTTGTTGAGTCTCGATGGGTAAGGTAAATTAGGTTTGGTTTTGTTGGAAGAAGGCTCTTTGATTGGTTCTTTGTCTTTGGTTTGTTCATGGACAAATGGAGGAGGTTGGATGTCTTCGGTGCTTGGTAGCTCCGTATCCTTTGTCACCTCACTTTCCTTTTCCACCACCGGCGGTGGAATTGGAGGTCCATCGTATGAAACACCACTACGAGTTGTAATTGCCTTGGCTTCATTTCTTGGGTTTGGAATGGTATTGCTTGGTAAAGAACTTGAACTTGAAGGTTGGTTACTATGATAACTTTGCATGAAACCGAGCATCATTTTCTGAAAATCATCTTGCTTCTTTTGAGACTCATTGTAAACTCTTTGAAAATCATTTTGAAAATTATCCAACTTCATTTGCAAATTATTCATGTTCGCATCATTGGCTTTAGAATAATTTTCAAATTCCGTTTTAGACACACTATTTGTTGGAGGTTGGTAAGGTAAAACTTGATTGATTGGTGGTTGGTTGGTTGGTGTTTGGTAAACTTGGTTTTGGTTGTTTTGACGGTTTTGATTGAAATTAGGATTGGTTCCTTGATAACGGTTTTGGTTGGTTTGGACATTTGGTTGATTGAAACCCGGTGGTCTCATTTGACTTGCCAAATTTGAAGGTTGGTTTCTTTGGAGAAAATTACCAATGGCTGCGGTTTGTTGAAATTGTTGGATGTTGTCATGAAAAACGGGAAAATCGTTTCCACCTCGAGTTAACGGACAAAGGTTAAAATTGTGATTTGATCCACAAGTGACACAAACTTCCTCAACTGCTTTGACTGGTGCAGGAGTAACAACTAAAGCTTTCATTTCATTCAACATTTTGTTCATCTTGATAGTCATCTTATCCTCGAGAGAAGCGGCTATTTGTTGCATATCGAAAGAATTATTAGAAGATGAAGAATTAGAAAGGAGCATCGTACTCACTCTTGCATCATTAGCACGACTTCTTGAGGTAACGAATTTTGACTTGCTTTAATAATTGCTAAACTTCTTGAGGCATCTTGCCAAGAAATTGCACTCTGCTGCAGAATCTAAGGCATCTGATCGTTTGAATTCAAAGAGTTGTAAATAAAGTATCGAGTTGGTGGAGTTCGAAAAGCCCATGGTGAGGACATTGACGAAGGAGTCCTTTTAAACGTCCCATGTTCAATTAAAGGCGTCGTTGGGTTTCTGGTAAAAAAGTAATGATATATTCCGATAGTAGTTGGTTTTTGAAGGTGGGGACATCTTGGTTTATGAATTTTAAACAAGGTTCGGTCCCCTGGTGAATTGATACTTGGTGTTCTTTGTCTAAAAATCTCGGCTTCACCGTTCTAGAGAAAAAGGAAAGCAAAAGCTTAACCGAAGTGTTCGGAACTTCTGGATGTACTAAACGTTGAAGTGAACCTTATTAAAAAATTCGAAGTGATTGTGGGGATCTTGTTCTACCCGTAAATTTGTTGCTTGCACAAAGATGATTAAAGGTTGCTTAAGCTCGAATTTGTGGCATGATCGGTGGAACAACGTATAGATCTTCATATCCTCGATGGGTGCTTGTAACATTTGGGCCATCGTTCGATTGTCGGCCATTGGAACAACGTTTTGTTCAACAATTGGTTCAACCGGAAGAGTTTGTTGTTGACGACGTCTACGAGATTGCGAACGAGTGCGCATAAAAAGAAAAACTAACAATTAAAAAGCAAAACTTTTACACTAATTTTTTTTTTTTTTAGCAATGAATTTAAACGGTTACACGAAAGAGACTTAAACCAAATAATCAACTACTTCTCGGTGTCTTGAACAATTGCTTTTTAAAGGTGAGCCGTACGTCGTAGAGATCACAAAAGGTAAGAGTTAAATCTTTGTTACTCGAATTGGGAACAATTGCAGTTCACCCGGAAATTGAATGATAATATCTCTAATGGTAGATTTTATTTGTTGGTGTTCGTTAAACCAACTTGGTGGAATTTTATTTTCTGAATAATGGACAATTTTTTTTTACTTTTTGATTTTCATAATTTTTTTATCGTTTACTTATACTAAAGAAAAGAAAATATATTTTTTACTTTTTATATTTTATATTTTTTTTTGGATTTTTTGGATTTATGACAAAAATTTAACTTTCGAGGACGAAAGGATCTTCAAACCAAATCGACAAACACAAAACGTAGGAATCGCTTACACAAGTCCCCGGCAACGGCGCCAAAAACTGATTGCAGTTTATTATACTATAGAATATATCATAAAAATATAATCCCGAGAGTAATTAAGAAAGTTACCAAGTTACCCTTGATAAAATTCAATCTCAAAAAGATATATATAATATAATATAAAATACGTATATTAAACCGGGCAAGTATGATGTCGCACCCGGAGTACGTTTCCCCAATGACATAGTGAAATTGAACCTAAGCTTTAGGTTTGGATCTGATTTGAATGAGCAAAAGAAAAGTTTTGATTTTACACTACTAGAAATTTAAAGGAACAATTTAAACAACTAATTAACAAGTTAAACTAATTACGAAAGTAAATAAAATGCGAATTAAGAAAACAAAAACAATTTAAATCGTGAAAGTTGTAATCTAGATTACTAAATAAATTAATGCTAAGAAATTTTAGGAAAAGAAAAATATTTTTAAGGGCTTTTCGATTTTTTTATGAATAAATAGAAAATTAAATGATAAAAAAACTAAGAAAATACTTTTTTTAACTAAATTAACTCTAAAAACTTAAAAAGATGAGAAAAACATTTTTTATTACTAATTTTTCTATTTAAAAGATTAAAATTTAAAATTAAAGTTGAAAATAAAAAAAACTAAAGGTTTGAAAATTAAATGTTTTAAAACTAAATTTGAAAATTAATTTTTAAAAATATAAAACTTAAACTAAAAATTATATAAAAATATTTTTTATAAAAAGAAATAATGCAGAAAATTAACTTTATTAAAAGCCCTAATTTTTAATGAGTTATTTTAAACTAATTTAAGTAATTAAACTAAAAACCTAATTTATTATTTATAAAAACTATTTTTATTAAGCTTAATGAAATCTTTCCAAAACACATGGGTTAAAAGTGACACGAAGCAAAGTTGAGGGTAGGCGGCCTAATATTAAAGTTGTATGAAAAACACAAAGTTTGACCTATTGACAGAAATAGTCCCTTAACTTGGGACTAACTAGACTAACAATTAAACTAACGAAGGACTCTACCTATGTAATTAACATATGGACTAAACTGCGCTTTAACACGGACTAACTATGCAAATTTTTAACTAAACAGAAATTAAAAGTAAGGACAGAAGATGCCCCCTGAACTCCCTAACTCCCCTCTAACACTCAACTATCTTTTTTTTTATATTAAACAGCTTATTACCCTTAACTTTTTAAGAATCATAACTATATAAAATTAACTCTATACTTATTTGAATATAAGCTATATGGCTTATGAAGGCTGATAAGTTCTACTAAGCTTATAAGCTTACAAAATTTTACCTAATGCTAAATTAATCAAGTATCCTCAATACCATATGACAGATTATTTCTAGACTCTTAATTGAAACTGGCTATTTTACTTCAAACAAATCCCACTGCTTATCAAACTATCATTTAACAAGAATTAAGAAACATAAATTAAGAAAAACAAGCTTTTTAAATGCTACTAAAATTATAAAGTTAAATGTAAAACTATTTAACTAGTGTGTACCTTAGATTCACCCAGCAAGAACAGGGGAAAAAAAAATAAGCTGAATGGGAGCTTATGGCTTATTCACATAAGCTCATATCGAACCAGCAACAACCTACTCTAATCCTATATGCTAACCCTTAGCTCTAAACCCTTGGAGTCTCAGCAGCCATCCAATTCCAAGAGACTCCAAGCCTTGGTCATAACAATCACAAACACAAATTTTTGACAAAAAAAAAAAAATAATTTAAATTGTGTCACAAATTTATATGAAATAATATTTTATTAAAACTGAAATTTTGTGTCTTACAATCGTGAAACAAAAGACATTAAAAGTAAAAATTACATTCCGAAGAAACGATTATGGAATAAATTAACATGAAAAATTAACCCTAAAAATTCTATATCTTAACTGTTGGATTGAGGGGTATTTATACCCGAAGCTTGAGCTCACCTCCTTCTTCTAGATCCTTCTATCCTCTTATCGCTGGTCCCTTCAGATCTTCTTCTCTTTCCTTGATTATATTCAATCGTTAGATCAATATGTGTGCAACTGGATCATTGACGTGGATAATAGAGTTGTTAGTTTATGTGAGTGTAAACACTCAACACGTCACATCACCCAATCATTTCTTAGATTTGCCAGGGTGGATGGGCTTTAGGGATTGAATTGATTAAGTGTAGATGGGTTTAAGGGTTGTGAGTGGTGGATAAACCCTAGGTTATATTTAGGTGGGGTGAAAGGATTTGTTACAAACTTGGGTTCCATGTGTTCTTGAGTGTTCGAGTGTGTGTTGTGTGGTTTAAATAACGTTTGGGGGAGAATGAGTGAATTGTAGTGTAAAAAGTTATAAGTTTAAGCCGGGTAGGGTTAGGGGTAGGGTCGGGTTAGGTCGGGTTGGGGGTTGAAACTCTACATTGGTCGATTGGGGATCCATGGGTTTATTTGGACCCGACTTTGACCGCGGCCTTTTTATTACTAAAGGAGAGATTAACATTTTCGGCCCTTGTGTTTGGCAAGTCCCGTTTAGGTTTAAAAAAACTTTATTAATTGCAGAATCAACCCTTGAATTTATAATCAATGGTAATGGGCTTTGGTGGACTGTGGTTTAGTGCAGTTGACTGTGAAGGCTGAGGCTGGATCTCTCTGGCTTTAGGCTTTTTTTTCTTTTGCTTCCCCTTGATCCTCATCCGTTCTCGTGTTCGTTTTTTATGATTTCTTACGCTATTTGCAATATCCATACCTGCACACATAAAAACTCAGATTTACAAGCATCCTTTTTTGCCATTTTTGATTCGTTTTGGGATGAATACGGGCCTTTTTAAGCATGAATTGATATGTATAGTTAACAATAGCAAAGCTTGTTCCACACCCCCATGCTTGAGCTTGAAGCCAACAAACACTTTATCGTTGATCCATGTTCGTCCCTTTTCCGCTTAGGATTAGTGCACTGTTTTGCATATGACCCTCCCCTTTAAATGGTAACAAATAATAGTCCCTGGTTTTCCGTGTTGCTACACTTGCACCAGGATGGTGTATTTTTTGATTGTTCCAGCAGCATAAGAAGTGTGTCTACCCGTACAGGTTTGCACCGTCAGTTTTCCATCATGTTGGTAGCTTGTTGATAGGTTTGACAAGTCCTTAGCTGGTTGTTTGTGGTAGGATTTTCCCGAGATGTGGCACTGCAAAATCAATAATTGACATCATGTGATTAAATTGATAATCGGATCATCCCCCTTCTGGCATACAGGAAACACTAGGCTTGGAGTTCTGGTTGGGAAAATCAGGTTATTGTGTGATTAGGTTGTGGGAGCATATTCCAACTGTGGGATTGACGGTTGTTGAGAATAAACGTTGTGGTGAACGGTGGATTGATACTCATTTGTTGGATAAGTACTTGAAAGAGGTGTTGAGTATTGATGATGTTGATAAGGTGTGAGAAACTGAGACGATTGATATGGTGAAACGTGCTGTTGAGATAGAGACTGTTGGTGAGGGTGTAGATGAGATTGATAAGCTGGCTGAGTTAACTGATGAGATGCAACTAAAGCAAGGGATCAGGGTTGCGTTCATGCATTAAACGAACTTAAATTGCATGTCGTTCATGTTGTTGAGATGAGCATGAAGTTGATAAGTTGGTACGTGTGCAAATCTTTAACCAGTTTTTCACTCAGTGCACCAAATTGGCTCTACATCAGGAAGAGTGTTTAAGAACTTGGTGTTCACTTGAAAATGCTACCAACGGCATATTGTAATGTTCTTATCATTGAGTACAGATGTGAACTCAAGTAATACTCATGCATCGTCTTCCTTTCTTGTAGGTGACTTATCAAATTACATATACAAACTTGCACTCACGTTCTTGTTTGGTCAAAGATGTTCCTTGCATCAACAGTTTAATTTTCTCCCAAAGATCCTTTGCTACACGATGTTGACTCACTAAAGCATAGATTTCCAGTTGGTAGGCCTTGGTAGAATGATGTTAATTGCTTTGATGTCGCAATCTACTTGAATGGCATTCAGCTGGAGGTTAGCTCATCATATTCCCTTTAGCCTTGTTACACTCCATCCTCAGGTGATTGAAGCCTAAAAAAAGGGTCCTTTTTCAACAGATGCTAGTATCATTATTCCAGGTGGTCTATTCATCATATAAAGTTCCATTCTGCTTTTCATTGAATCATCAAGTGTTTTTCCAGCATCGGTGGTTTGTTGTCACCTCCAGAGTGAAGTGTTTATCAGCAAAGAGACGTCATTGTGATATTAAAGATTACAATTTGTTGGTCAGTGGTAGAAAGAAATTGTGTTTGAACGTGATTGTTGATTCTTTGAATTAAAATTATAGGGATTTTTTTTTTCTCGATTCTTGACAAAACCGGGAAGACAAGTGTTTGTTTCACGGGATTTTACAAGTCAAAGAAATAACCGTATAATTTAAAATTGAGTTTGTTAAGTTTGAATTAATTTTTCACTGGTTCGGTCCTCTCGTTCGAACGGCTAGTTCGATCGTCTCGTTCGAACGGTTAGTTCGATCGTTTCGTTCGAACGGCTAGTTCGGTCCTCTCGTTCGAACGACTAGTTCGGTCTTAACTAGAAATCACTCGTTCGATCGACACTAAAGTAGCTCGTTCGATTCAAACTTGAAGTCGTTCGTTCGATCAAAACTAGAAATCACTCGTTCGATCGACACTAAAGTAGCTCGTTCGATTCAAACTTGAAGTCGTTCGTTCGATCAAAACTAGAAATCACTCGTTCGATCGACACTAAAGTAGCTCGTTCGATTCAAACTTGAAGTCGTTCGTTCGATCAAAACTAGAAGCTGCTCGTTCGATGATCTCGTTCGATTTCCACTGGTATTTTTTTCTTTTAATCGAATGTCTTGTTCGATTGATAGTTCGATCCCCTTGTTCGGATCCCTCTAGTCGATCCTAAACTGTTTACGAAAACACCAACTTTTTCAAAACTCAAAAAAACAAGTTTTTAATGATTTTTTAGGCAAAAATTTCTTGTACATACTTAGTAGTACTAACCCTATAGGAACAATATAATGAAAACTTTAGGTTTTTAAGCCAAATAAATTTAAACTCATAATTTGATCTTTGTAAAGGTTTAGAACACTAATCAACACAAAAATCCTTTTAACACACCACTCCATCAGCTTCTTGATACAATTGTGATATACTTGTAATCGTATGAATCAACCAAGGAACAATAAGTGAGATGATGGGTTTGATTTTTAGAGAAAACTTGGATGGAATGGATGGAATGTGTATTTGGCATGTATGGAATGAATGGATACAAAATGAACAACCAACCTCTCCAAGATAGGAGAGGTGTTATAAATACTTTCTAGGGCGGCCCTTGGGCTGGTGTTGGGAACCATGGCTTGGGCCGGACTAGATTACTAATCTATTCCTCTATACTAACTAGAGCTAAGGGACTGGTTCATCTACTTTGGAGAGTGGAACCGACACTTTCGTGTTTCCAAACAACATTCGTACTTACAAAAACTTTGAAACTCACCAACTTTAATGTTGACACTTTAAGATATTTTTCTCAGGTGAAAAAGATGTATGACATACTTGATGTGGCATTGGAGTCCAAATTTTACAGATTTCTTTGCAACCGACTCAGGTTATGAGGTCGTTCTCTCTTGACTTGTGCAATGGTATCATGAAGTAAGCGCTCCCGGAAATAACATTCCGCTGCGACCAATTTTGGGTGTGTTACAGATTGGTATCAGAAGCCATTGGTTATAGGAACGAGGTTGAATTTTACCTAAATCTATAACCACTTTTCAACGATACATTTAAAAGATTTTTACGAGACCTCATACACTATTTTGCCAATAGTTGGGCATACTAGATGCTTACATGATTTATATAATGTTCGTAGGACTAGACAAACACTAGTTACCCTGTTGAGGTATGGTGGGTTGCACCATAGCCTCAAGACCATGCATAATGTGCATGCAATATGATAACTATGTGAAGTTAGATGAACATAATGTTCGAGTATTATCCAACGTCGAGTAAATTTATTAATTAGGTCGAGATGTGTACCAATTCATGACTGCATCTCAAGACAGTTCTTGTTTGATGAGTTGCGAGATGGAGCCATGACAAGTTGTTACACAACTCGAGGTACTTGATAAATTCCCTCGAGGATGGTTGGACTAGTGAGGACTTTTTATGTGAAATAATTATGTGTATTATAGTGGTAAGACCACTATCATGATTATCTTGTCTGTTATGTTCAGAAACAATACTTGCTTACTTGCGGAGTGACTTAGGTTATATTATATTTATATTATACTATATATTTATATATTTATATATATATATATAATATATATATATATATACTATATATTTATCATATATATACTTCACCTATACGTGTGCATATCTCTTCAATATATTTATATAAATACTGGAACATTTCTTTAGGCAAGGTGGTATTATAAGCTCGTAGGCCCTAAACATTAAGCTATCGAATATGATATCTTACCATCACCCATTTATGCATAAGGCACATCAGTATTGGACCATACATCACTTACAACACTCTATTTCAGAGCACGACTTTTGGAATAAACAAAATTTTAATTTTTGCGGATATTTGAAGGAAATTGGCACCAATGGAGAGCCACCAAGGTCAAACCAGGTACATAAAATCTTACCTCCTAACTGTCACCAATTGCCAACTTCAGGCAATGATTGACAAAGGTGGTTACTGCTGCAATGGTAGGCAAGAGATGCAAACAAAAATTGGCGACGACAGCCAATACTTCAGGATCCGTATGTGTCGGAAGGATGAACACGCTGCTCGTGGAATGCACTCCGGAATTTCCTGAAGTGTAAACCCTTAAATTTTAAGGGCACTGAGGGAGTTGTCGGACTCACTCAGTGGTTCGAAAAGATGGAGTCTGTCTTCAGTATAAGCAACTGCATAGTAGCATGCCAAGTTAAATTTGCGACTTGTACTCTGCAAGAAAATGCCTTGACGTGGTGGAACTTCACATTCAAAGGGGACTATCTACTCGAAGATGCCTATGCAAATGCCATGGAAAACGTTGAAGAAGATGATGACAGACAAGTACTGCCGAGGGGGAAATTAAGAAGATTGAGTTGAAATGTGGATTCTGAGGTGAAGGGTACGATATGGTAACCTATAACCAACGATTCCAAGGAACTGGCATAATGTGCGACTCGGATGTTTCGAAAGGTCGCGACATAGGTTGAGAAATATGTCAGTGGCTTGCCCAACATGATCCATGACAGTGTGATGGCAACTAAGCCAAAGAAGTATGCAAGATGCCATTGAGTTCGCACCGAACTACATGGATAAGAAATTCAGCACTCTTGCAGAAAGAAGCTAATGAACAAGAGGAAACTTGATAACAACAACCAAACTCAACAACAACTTTCCAAGAGGCAGAATGTGGCTCAAGCTTACGCCGCTGGGACTGGTGAAAGGAAGGAGTATGCTGGGACTCTTCCATTGTGCAACAAGTGCAAGTTTCATCACAATGGCCCGTGCACTGTAAAATGTGCAAACTGCAAGAGGGTCGGTCATCTGACCTAGACTGTTGGTTTTTTAGGAGTTCTGCTGCTACTAACAATCAGAGAACCCTCACTTGCTATGAATGTGGGAATCAAGGGCATTACAGGAGTAATTGCCCCGAATTGAAGAATCGAAACCATGGAAACCAAGCTGAAGGTACCGAAGCACGTGGAATGGTATATGCCTTGAGGTGGAGACATCGATCAAGGACCTTAAAAACATTGAAGTTGAATTGAAGTTAAAAGAAAAAATTGTCCAGCTTTGCCTAATACTATCATAAGTTGGAACTATCTTAGACTTTATTTCCCTAGGAGTTCTTATTGTATTTCTCTTAAACATCCGTTGTTAACGTAGATTTAAATTATCTATCGAATCTAATGTATCGTGAAATTTCAGCCAATTACTCTAATTCTCTAAATTATTATTGTAAGTCATTCTAAAGTCATAAAGCTATTTTTGACAAAAACTGAGCAATGCATCGTTTAGTCTTATTATACATAATTTGATCACCTATGTATAATTCAGGAAGGACCATGCCGTGCTGAGAGTAGTCACCTTAAAACTTCTTGTCAAGAAAACGAATTTTCTAATTATATCAAGTTCTGTGTACGTATTCATGAAGCGCGATTACTTCGGTAAATCGAATTAGTAACTATAACTAAGTAAACCATTACACCATCTTACTATCAAGGTTGATGTCATCTCTATACAATTTTAGCCATGAAGCTGAGACACATCACTAGATCGCCCTAGGACATTCGCTATCAAACTTGCCCCCAAAGAATTAGCCGATGTGAGACGTAAGTCAGTTGAATTTTCAAAAAGATTTAACAACTGTTTATGCTTACGGTATCGCTTAGAAAGGAGAGTATGCTTTAGCAAACTGGGGGCAGTAAAACCTTCGATATAGGTTGGACCTTTCAAGGTGTTGGAACAACTTGAATCCGTTGCTTACAAACTTAAGCTTCCGTAAGAGCTGAGCAGGGTTCACAACACGTTTCATGTATCCAACTTGAAGAAATGCTATTCTGACGATCCATTAGTCGTTCCATTGGAAGGGGGGGGGAACTCAGTGGTTAACACCTTCATTTTGTGTTGAAGGCTGTAGAAAAATCTTTAGATCGCCAAAGTCAAACAATTAAGGCGAAGCCGTGTTATAATTGTCAGGTTCGAAGGAACTCTAGGCGGGCGCCTCAGAGTTTACGTGGGAACGAGTGAAGATCAATTTCAGGAAGAAATATCCACCTCTTCACAAGACGCACCATCCCCAAGTTGCCGTGTATAAGCTTGAGGACAAGGCTCATTTAACGAGGGAAGACTATAACACCCCGTGTTTTAGGTCATTCTATGACGATTGAGTGCCCGATGTCGTAAATATTATTTTACGAGTTTCCGTGAACGAGCGTCGACATTTAAAATTTTATTTGTCGCTAATAAATATTTTAATATTTATTATGAAAAATTGGGAGACGATTTATAAATTTTGATTTTTGACGTTTCGGTGTCACGGATGATCGTTCGTTCGTTAAATTAGTTTTGAGCATCGAAAATTTACGACATGTTCGTATTATTCTAGAATCATAAATTATTCATTTTAAGAACTGTGTTCATCTGTGTTACTCAACTTGGTCTTGAGCTCATTGTTTAATTAACAAGATATTTACATGAGGATATTATGCAATATATTTCTAGATATTTATTTAGATATTTATTCTAAATATCTTTTAGTTATTTTTCTTTATTTAAACCTAGTTAATTATCTTAGAGTTTCTTAACCTTAGTTAAGCCCTATATAAAGGCTTAACTAGTAAGAAAAACATACAAAACATATTCCTAAGGTGTAAAACACAAAAATCTCTCCTATTTCTCTCTATACATGCCACGGCTCAAGAACACCCCTTTACACAATCCATACAAACTTACCACTTATACAAGCATACACACATCATTCCTAATACCCTCTAAGGTGTTTACAAGCATTGGTTAACCATTTGCAAGTATTGGAGCAAAGATTGGAAGATTAGGGTTTCAAGAAACCTAGATCTGGTGTTTTCCATTGGTGCAAGCTTGTGTTTTTGATCTAACCAAGGGTTTGGATTTATTTGGTCATCATACTACATATCATCAAGGGTAACTAAGACTCTTTATGTATTCATACTTATGATTTTATGTGTTCATATGTTTTATTTAGCTAAATCACCATTTAGGGTTTCTTTAATGGGTTTTGATTAAAAGTGTGATTTGAAACTTGTTATCTCTGCAATTTTGGTACAATACATGACCTATTGGACCTAATATATGTAAAGACATAAGATAATTAAGGGTTTCTAATGGGGTTTTGTAACAAGTGGTAAGTAAAAAGTCTTAAAAACGATGTTTTAAACACATTTTGAGAAAAATATCTTAAGGGGCTGTTTGTAATTCGAAATTTACATATATGTTTTATGATTTTTTTAAATTCTACATGTCACAAGGATCGAGGGACCATAAAGAACTCGAAAAACCGATTAATAACGAAGAAGATACGCTATTTACAAAGTTTACGATAGTTAAACTTGTATAAAAAACAATTTTATTAAAAAGTACTATTTACAAAGAAACTTATACTTTATAAACATCAATAATATGATAAAACTTTCAATTACAAGAACGTGCTCGAAAGAATCGCTAAAAACGGAGCTATAACGAATAAGATACGGCATTTATGGGTTTTGCGTTAATAAGCTATAATCTGTAATGAAACAGTATAAACCTATTCACATTAGAATCCATGAATAAACCTAAAACATGTGATTATTATGGATCACTTCATCATATACAAAAGCGGTGGGCATAAGAAACGCGAGGAAACGGACTATAAAGACGTTCGAAGTTATGTCATTTTTTTTGCTATATAAGGCGTAATTTTAAACGGTTTTTACCTTATCAATATCGATTTCGCTTAAAATCGATTAGTTTGGTGATATAGCTATATATTATATATGTGTTATTAGTTATCAAAGCTGCTATAGTATAGAAATTTTAATGTATGCTCTTACGGATGACCGTATTGACGTAGTTGTTGGATTTAACGATTAAAGTATACTAAACTCCTCGTACGTCGAATGTCATGACCTCGTTAATGTCTAATAGCTCGAACGATAGTATGTTGATAACTAAATAGATTATATATGTAGTTGTTAGAGAAACTGTACTAGAGTGTTATTACGACTATATTGGATTAGGTTGCATTCGGCGATTATCGAACGCATTTTGCGTGATATATTTGATATTAGCTCACTCGAGGTGAGTTCATAACCCCACGTTTTACATAATTTGTTTTATAAGTTTTAGGGTGAGAACATGCTTGATTATAAATCTTTCCTTGGGTTGATTACAAATTGATTTAATGCATTCTTCTTCACTTGTCATGCGATGAGGATTCAATACTTGGTTTACTTTTTTGGACGTTAACACATACCTCTGATTTTACTCGAATAATCTGATAGCTTAGGTTTTATGAACTATAAATATCACTTGGAGGGTGAGCGCGAATGTTTTAACATAGATCTATTGGGGTATTGGACAACCCTCCGCGTTCGGGTGATTAGCTTCAGTAGTTTGAGATCAAACTAGAACGAACGTTATACCATGTCGGATATGAATGGAGTGGTGTCTACACGACCATCAATATATACAATGACATTTACTGTGCTTGAATAAAGTGGCATACTTACAACGTTACGTCGTTGTTTTCCATGAACTAGAGTAATGTAATCATTTCTTCCTTACATTTTGAAACTAATATTGGGATATTATGCTCACTATAATATCTACTTGAAACTTTTTTGGATATTGTGTTCATTAGTAATATCTTACTTGAAATAATTGGGGACTATTTGTGTCATTGTTAATATCTACTTGGAAACTTTTGGGATATCGTGTTCATTTACAATATATATTGAAACATTTTGGGATTTTTATATAAGGAAACCTAGATATGTGGTTATGTGTTGCAAGTCTTTTATGGGGCGAAACTTGTCACACAGTGTAAACCTAATATATTTATAGTTTTGGGATTTAATTCATACTTACAAAACAACCTATGAACCCCACCAACTTTAAAAATGATAGAAAGTTGTCAATACTAAGAGCTAAAAGTAATCACATTAGAAAGTGTCACCTTTGGGTTTCTTTTCACTAACCTTAATAGCTTCTTCTTCGGCTAAATCATCATCCTCCAAAGGTGATGTTTTAGGCGGAGGAGGACTTTCATCGAATGTCACATTCAAGGACTCTTCGACTTTCATAGTATGTTTGTTAAGAATTATAAAAGCTTTACTATTTTATGAATATCCTAGGACAACACCTTCGTAAGACTTTGGGCCAAACTTAATAAGATAATCTTTTGTATTTAGAACGAAACACTTGCCTTCGAATACTTTGAATTAAACTAAAGTGGGTTTCCTACCTCTCAAGATTTTGTATGGGGTTTTTCCTACAATTGGCCTAATTAAAATTCTATTAAGTATATATGTTGAGGTGTCACACCCGCGGTTACACCAAAACTTTTGGTAGAAACAGAATTTTCATTTAACATGGTTTATACTCTTTTTTATAAAGTACGAATTTTTCTTTCTATACCCGATTTGATTGTGAGTACGAGGAGCGGAGAATTTATGAGTAATCCTCCAAGAGAGACAAGATTTTTCGGATTGTACTTCATTATAAAATTACACCCAACCAGGCCGATCTAATAGAACAATATAGAAACACTCCTAATTAATTTTGGATCTTTTTACTAAAAATTTTGAATTGCTCGAAAGCTTCAGTTTTGTTTTGAAGAAATCTTGTCCAAGTAAACCTAGAGTAGTCATCTACTATTACTAAGGTGTAACAATTCCTCCATCCTTGTTGGCGGAAGGACTGGAATAAGTCCATATGAAAAAAGTTCTAAGCATCTAGCGTTGATACCATATTTCTTTGCTTTATTGGACTAGTGTGAGCTTTGTTTTTAATTTTGCAAGTGTTTCAAAAAATGTTGATCGAATTTAGGCTTAGGTAGATTTCTAACTAGCTCCTAAGATACTAAAGATTGAATTAAACGCATATTTGCGTGACCTAATCTTCTATGCCATAATGTAGAGTTTTTGTCAATTGTGCAAGACATAATTTATCTTCTCTGGCTTATTTCCTAAATTTCAATCACATATAAGCTCTTTTTCCTAATATCTTCCTAACTGACTTTTCATCCTTGTATTTCTAGCATGTTCGAAAAAATATAATTTTACACTTATTTTCCATTTTTGACCGACACTTAGCAAGTTATATCGTAATTTATTACATGACTCAACATTTTCCAATTTTGAGGGAAGCCATGAGAGGATGTTCCTTTGCAATGTGTTGCGCGTAAAATTACTTCAAAAATAATGTACTCCATTATTATGTTTGTATGTAGAGAAGGCTTTCGGTGCCAGTTATGTGTTTAGAGCATCTACTATCTTTAATTCAATCGTCAGGCTCACAATTTATTCCCAAACATATCTATTTAAATTACATAATAATTTAAACATTTGGTCCTCAATATCTCATAGGTCCAAAATTGTTAGTACCAAATATCCTTTGCATATGTTGCATTTTGTTTGGATGTAGAAACTATGGACAAATTCCCCAAGAAGTATAATTTTTTTGTTGAGAATTATTCCACGTTGTAGGATGTATATTAGAGTAATTTTTCCCTTTAGATGGCGATTTAGACCTTGCTTGTAAGTATGCCACAAGAATTTAGGAGTTGCTAGTATATGTTTAAGATACGTGCCCTAATTCGATAACACCTAGTACTAAGAAGGTTGCTGTCACACCCATTAAACAGGTAGAGTCTTCTAATACTTCAGATTCTAACACACACGTGTGTTGTCTTCTACAGGAGTGAAGTTGTAGTAGATTGGATATCATAACACAAGCATAGATGATTGGGTTGGCCAAATTATCTAGAGAGAGAAAGTGACTAATTCTAGTGAGAGAAACACCTTATAGTGTGTGTATGATAAATTGAACAACCAACCCTTCCCATGGCTAGAAAGGGTGTTTAAATACATGAGTTTTATGCCCCTAAGTGGGCTATGGTGTGGGCTAACATGTGGGTAAAGACCCGGCCCAACACCATAAGTCATACGCTTACGATTCAACTACAAACTATGCTATTCTAGACAGTACACGGGGTGACCGAGTCTTTTTCTTAAACCTAACAATCTCCCCCTAAGGGAGGTCACCCCTGAAAATACAGTTCGAATTCTAGCAGTCTAAATCTTTGACCTTCTGTCTTTAGCTCGTAGTCTTTGATTCTTCATTCTTTGATTTCTTTGTACATTACGTAGTGATCTTTGAGCTTTGTTCCTTAGGCTTGTCTGATCTTTGAGCATTTTTGAGATCATCATCCACTGTAAATCTCTTGATCATCCTTGATGAGGAATATTGCCTTCATGTGATGTTGTGACCTTTGGACCTGCATGCTCACACTTTTCTTGATCATGATATTACTTCTCAGAGTTGCGGAAGCTGTGTTGTAGGTCTTTCAGTTGTCATGATGTCATTAATTAGAAACATTAAGTGTGAGCATGGGGTTGTGAATTGACTCCACTGGAACGAGGTATCTCCATCTCCATCTTTACTTGATCCTGAAATAAAACAGTTAACAATAAAGCTTGTGGGCGAACATGGCTTTGTCATTCGCCCGAGTCTGGTTGGAGTAACCTCCGGATCCGTGAGGACCGACCTGTGATCAGGTAGATTCATCTTAAGATGAATCTCCTTGACAGGATTTCCAGTATAAGTATCGGATCATCAGATGTACAGCCATCAGAATCACCATACTTGCCTGTTCTCTTTATCGGAACGTCTCAAAGCAGACAACACGATAAGAGTGAATCGGTTAGTTACTATCTCACCGATTAAAGAGAAAAATTGATTTGAAAATCAATCGACGTGTCACTTGAAAAAGTATTTTTGTGACACATCGAGAGTGTTTTATATCACAAAATCAAATTTCATCAGAAACACATTTGTTTTGAAAGATATACACAGTCAATGTGCTAGAAAATCAGTTGTTGGGCACATCGAAAGGTTTTTCAAAAACTATTCGTCAATTCACTGCCTGGAACAAGTTTGATTCATAAAGAATCGCACCATCGTTGCTTTCCATTTGTCACAAGTTTAATCCATAATGGATCTCACATGTCACCTACCAAGAGCTTGTTTGATGTTGGCTCTAGAAGGATTTCCATCTTCATTGTGAGTACTTACGTATCACTCGGATGTTCTGGCAATACCACGAGGATAATGCGTAGGACTCTTAAGATCTTTACTTGTTGTCACAGTGTGTGAAAAACAAGCACAATTTGTATTAGTGTCCTAACGAGATTTTTGGATGATCTCATGGCTCTAGACTCAATAGTGCATTTTTGGTTTTTGGTAGTCGGAGGCTGGAGCGGACTGCCACCTTTTCAATATCGTCTAACTCGGAGTGAGAGAGACGATAGAAATGTATTGATCTCCGTGAGAAGTGAAACAAGAATCCTTTGAGGGATCTTGAGTGGCTAGGGAGGGTTGTGCAGCGTATCACTGGGTCCATGATACTTGTCTTCAATGTCAGCAATCAACCATGTGATTCTGACAGCATATGTAGTGACCCGGTTTCTGCCTAAAGTTTAAGGAGGGCTGCTTTCTTTTCACCCTTTATCTTAGCATTTCTTTTTCATTCTTCAACCCCTTCAGTGCTTACCGAGATTTCATTACTAGAACCTTGTTGGGTGTGTTCCAGTACTAGCTCCATCTCAGTCCGCACTATTCCCTTATTCTCACATTACTCCTTTTATAATCATACCTAAGGACTTCTACACTAACTAGTGGATTGTCCCTGGGTAGATCCCTCCGGCTCTGGCAGGATCGTGGGATCGAGTACCTAACCTTACCATCCTTATAACTCCGATAAAGTAATTACAACGCCCGTAGGGAGTCAAGAATCTTGTAATCATGCATGAACTCGAGACCTGTAGCTTCCCAACGAGGTTTGGTGAGGTTCAGTTAAGTCTGGTAACTCTCTATGCCGAGATGGAAGTCTTCTACCCATTTTCTGATAACCAAATTCCTTATCTATAAGTTGACGGCGTTAGAGAGAATCTCTTGTCTTCGGTACGATAGGTGTTCAGTGACCTGAAGATTTAGCAAGTACAAGTCTTCAAAGTCACTCGGGTACAGATCTTTGAAGTCGCTTTCAGCAATAGTATATTCCTGATTATCTGCTCTTCGAAGGACTATCTTTTTCATGTAATCATCCCCATAACGGGAAAAACCTCAATACTGACGACACTTAGGAGTCTCAAGTGAGTCCTAAACAATAGGCTTTCTTCGGTTGTTGTCACTGAGGTATCGGTCGTGTAGAAATTGCTGTCTCTTGAACCACCAGTGAGAGATACCATATGATGCTGAGATGTCATACATATAAACCTTCAGTCAGCCCACATCTGATCAGGTACCATCTGTTCTAGCCCGGCATCCAAGATAAGCAACAACTTTCATCTTTGAGGTTAGACCAACGCAAGTCTGTCACCCTTGTGGTCCCAAATCATAAGATACTAAGCTCCAAGTCTTTTCGTTGAAGAAGAATTTAGTCTGATCATGACCTGACCTGAGAGGATCCTCCCAATGGGAAGTGGTCCCTGCTGACAGTATATACCTGAGTAATCCTTCGTCCACTTGATTAATCAAAAGCTTGTGACATTCCTCCATCTAAAATTATAGATGAATCACGTCAGGATGGAAGGCTTTGACCACTTCATAAGCAGGACCTTCCAAATGTTCCGATGTGAGCTCTGTGATTCCTTGCTTCTTGCAGAACTGAATCAATAAATAACACTCCAACTATCATCAGTATTGAAAGCAAGAGTTCTCCGATGGTAGTAACGAACTGGAGGCCAAACATATGCCCAGTTGTTTATTGGGAACAAGGCAGACTTAGGAAGGAATGGACCAAGCAGGTCAGGGTCGCAAAGTCTTTCATTTTCGGAAAGATGTTTAACCGCATTCATGGATTTAGACTCACTTTGGGAATGTGCCCTGACTAGCCTACTAACTTCATCTCAGACCCCATAATCTTGAGCTTCAAATCCGACTCTTCAGCATAAGTACTCTTCCAAGAACAGATGAAGCACGCGGGCTTATTGAGTCGGAATGGGGTCGTTGTCCAGTCTGTGTATCTGTTAAGGCAGTTGCCTTGGACAAAGCCTGGAGCATTGGGAAGCTTTGGAGACATAACACCCTCGATTGAGTTGTGAAGAACCGTGGTGGTGAGAGGATCATGATGGAATCAGAGGTTCCTTTGTCATGAAGCTCCTGATCAACCCGACGGTGGTTAGAAGGAGGTGGTGGAGGGTGGTGACCCATGTGGGGTTTTTGGTGAATCCTGCTTACTCTTTCTTCTTTGTTCGCTCCTCAGCCTTGTCTGCATCAAATTTCTCACTTTCATCACGAATGATAGACTTTTGTAATGCTTCATAAGCCATCTTGTGATCCTCGTGGCCCTTGTCATAATTCTCCTCTAGCATGCGTTGAAGCAAAATCTCCTTCATGTCAGACGTAGGGAGATCCTTGAAGCGAGCACGAAAAGGCTCACATTGCAACTGCTGAACTGATTACGGAAACCACCTCTGTCACTGATTCCTTCGAACCATATGATGCTGAGATGTCATACATATACTCTTCTTCAACCCACATCTGATCAGGTACCATCTGTTCTAGCCCAGCATTAGGATAAGAGGCAGCTTTCATCTTTGTGATTGACAACGCAAGTCTGTCACCCTTGTAGCCAAATCATAGATACTCCAAGTCTTTGTTGAAGAAGAATTAACTCTGAATCGTGACCTGACCTGGAGGACCACCCAATGGGAGTGGTTTGCTGACATTATACCTGAGTAATCCTTCGTCCACTTGATTAGTCAAAAGCTTGTGACATTCCTCCATCTGAAATTATAGATGAATCACGTCAGGATGGAAGGCTTTAACCACTTCATATGCAGGACCTTCCAAATGTTCCAGTGTGAGCTCTGTGATTCCTTGCTTCTTGCAGAACCAATCAATAAACACTCCAATATCACCGGTATGTGAAAGCAGGGAGTTTTCCGGTGGAGATACGAAGCTGGAGTCTATAGCAGATGCCCAGTTGTTATTGGGAACAGGTAGACTTGATGAAGGAATAGACCATGCAGGTTCAAGGGTTGCATGTCTTTCTTCTTTGGAAATAGGTTTAAACCATTCCTGATTCAGACTCACTTTGGGAATATGCCTACTGCTGCTATCTTTATCGTCAAACCCCATATCCTGAGCTTCAAAGTCTGACTCTTCATGCATAAGTACGTCTTCAGGGATAGATGAAGCAGCGGGCTCGAGTCTGGATGTGGTCATTGTCTAGGCTGTGTATGATGTTGAGGCAGCTGTCTTAGATGAGCCTAGAGTAGTAGAGCTGTGAGACTGATCACCTTGATTGGTTGTTGAAGACGGTGGTGGTGGAGGAGGATCTTGAGCGGAATCAGAGGTTCCTATTAGACAGGAAGCCCCTGATACACCCGACGATGGTGGAGGAGGAGGTGGTGGAGGAGGCGACCCAGACAAGGTTTTCGGTGAATCCTGCTTACTTTTCTTCTTTGTTCGCTCCTTAGCCTTGTCTGCATCAAATTGCTCACTTTCATCACGAATGATAGATTTCTGTAATGCTTCAAAAGCCATCTTGTGATCCTCGTGTCCCTTGTCATAATTCTCCTCCAACATGCGTTGAAGCAGAATCTCCTTCATGTCAGACGTAGGGAGATCCTTGAAGCGAGCACGAAGAGGGGCTCTCATTGCATGTTGAACTGATGCAGTAACCACCTCTTTCACCAATTCTTTGATTTTTCGATCAATCTCCTGCGAGTCTATAAATTCCACTGTCTGCTCTCTGATCAATCTAGACAAATCTTGAGTCTCTAATTGGTGGATCATGTTCCCTTGCTTGTCTAGCCTTTCCTCCAGGGCTTGATTTGCATCCACCAGATCTGCTATATTATGTTTCAGCTGACCAATCGTCTAAGTTAAGATCGAGGTTGAGATGTCTTATTGTGGTTGAGGTGATGGTGGTGGAACAGTTGTTGTTGTTGTTTCAATGACCTTTGCTATTGTTATAGGCATGGATGCGGGAACCGTTGTGGAATCGAATTGAGGGTCGATGATATTTATTACTAGAGTGGTCATTAACGGGACAGACAAGGTATCCTGGTGAATGGGAACAGTCACCATAGATTGGACCTCCGCTTCAGTATTGGTCTTTTCTGGTTCGTCTTCCTGTGACTTCTCTATAAGAAACTTATTTGTGAAGCTGAGATCCTTGTCGAGGTTTTTCATAGAGGACAGGGTTCTAGCGTAGCTAGCAGGTTCCTTAAGTCTCACCTCACCTTCAGTTGTGAGTTTAAGGTTCTCCTGTACCTTTGGATAAGTTGTGGCAGTGAACTCGTCATCCATTTGCTCTGTGTTAGGTTGTGATGAGGCTTCTCTAATAGTCAGATTCATCTTGTCCTCTATGAATGAGTGAATACACTGAGTAAACTCTTCCCATATCCTCTCAGCATAATCAATATTTGCCCTGTTAATAATACCCCACAAAATCTGCAACACATGAGCCCTTGGTCTTTCAAATCCTGAGGTCTTTCCTGTGAGGCAAAGATTGATGATAGTGGCAAGTGCCCTCCATGGCTGGTACATACCATTTGTCATGATACCCAAAATATTTCTGACTACATTCGGGTAGCCCAGATCGTTGACAAAGGAGATTATAGTGTTTACATTTGGTAGAGGTGTGAAATTGTCATTGTTAGTTGGTAATTGTAGTGCATCTCTTAAAGTGGCTTTAGTGAGATAGAAGCCATGTTCATCAAGCTGATAGCTGTATCCTTTGTCTTTGTCAAATCTGATGGTGTTCTAGAATTGTTGGATGTAAATGGATGGAATTGTGGAGGAAGCGGTGAAGGCTCTGAAGAAGTTGGTGTTCTTCAAGATGTCCACGGCTATCTTGAATATGGGATTGGTTTGAGTTCTTTCCACATCTAGAAAACAGTTGCTTTTTCCCACTGGGACCCATTTGTCACGAGGCAAGATTTGCTCATCAGAACGGGTAGGTGGAGCATCAGCAGCAGATGGAACCTCTGGAGCATTGACATTTACATCAGCCATTGTAACTACACACATACATCAACGAAGATATGCATATAGAAAGGAGATGTTAGATAGGAGCACATGCTCAAGGGTTAGACAGTCAAAGACATAGTCCAGGTTTATGGGACATTGTGATCATATTGAAGTGATAGTCAACTGAGATGCACAACACTTAAGTTAACGGATGTCAACTCATGAAAGTGTAGACAAAACTCAGTGATGAATTCACAATGACCAAACCTCAGATAACATGACAAAATGCAGCTGAGGAAGCTTATCACCTAAAACACAGAGCCCACGTCTAATTTGAATAACTAAAAAGCAATAGGCAAAATGCAGCACACACCAAACGCAACACCCAAAACGCAATTAATATTTTCTTAAAGCTTAGACAAAACGCAGAGGCAAGTCGCAAGACAGGCAAAACGCAATAACACAAAACGCAGGAATATTTTATTCAAGTTTAATCAAAACGCAACATTTTTGAAAAAAATTGAAAAAGTGGGTCCTACATTAGTACTAATGAGGGTCTTCAATCACAAAACGCAACTAATTGCGTTTTGTCCTGCTGAGCATAATGTCATACATCAAAACGCAACAATATCTTTCAGGCAAAACGCAAAGGCAAGATTCAGGCAAGACGCAACAACCATTTAACTCACCAAAACGCAATCAAGTATATAATACAAAACGCACCCTAGAACATTTCAACCAAAACGCAATCAAGAAACTTAAGCAAAACGCATCCAAGAATATACTGGCAAAACGCAATCAAGAATGCTTAGTCAAAACGCAACCAAGAACATTTCATAACGCAGATTCTAACTTTTGATTCAATGCATCCAAGGCTTAGTTAGATCATTATATACGTTCTATAATGCCTACTAACAACAATAGCAACAACAAATGGCCATTATAAACAACCTACGACCACGAATTTGACTATAAAAGTCAACCATTGCACGAAAATCACAATGAACCTAAATAAGCTATTGGGGAAGCAATTCATTCATCAACTAAGCATTATGTACGTATTCTAATGTAAACCCAGCAGACAAAACGTACTTAGAAACACTCACCTAGATTTAGATGAATATTTCACTCGAAAAACCTAAGAACAATGCGATGACATGAGATTCAGGTTAATTTATTCAAGATAAAGCATATATTTATGACAACAAACACTAATCAAGCAATACCTAGGAACGAAATCACACCAATAAACAAGAATCAGGCAAATCGCAAAGAGGGTATGCGTTTTGAATTGAGAGGAAAATGGGTGGTTGAGTTTTGACTGAGTATGGTAGGTTTGACCGAGTCAAAACGCAACACATATATATACTTGAACACAACTTTCAGCTATTGGCAGTTTCAGTCCCTCTCTTTCTACCTACTTTTCTTTAAAGGCAAATGTGCTAAGAAACAAGTATACCTACTTTCTGCTATTGGCACAAAAGACACTTTTGGCCTTTTGTGAGACTAAGATGCAAGTAACAAATAGCACATAAGACACTTTTGGCCTTTTGAGTTTAAGACAAGTTTAACTCCCCCTCAAACTGAGACCCCGATAGATACAAAATCTTGCTTAATTATTAATTTGAAGAATTAAGATGCCCGTTGAATGTCATAAATTTGAAAACACTCTCCCCCTCAATCAATGACCCGTTTTCTATTTAAAGAGCTGTAGTCGTTGATTAAGTGTCAAATTTTGAGAAATTTAGATCCGATTGATTTTTAAACAGTACATTTCCACCTTGTGAAACACAAATAATTTTTTGAAGAATCATAGACTGAAAATCATTTGGATAAAAAGAAGACTTCTCTCCTTGATCAAGAAATAATGCACTGAAGCGTACATTAGATTGAGGGTGCACGGATATAAAGTAATCCATGCCTGGGAGAACTTAATCACTCGTTGTTAGGAACAACCGTCTTTTTGGCGACATGCTTTCCTCATTTTGAAAACCGGGTTGCATATCAGAAATAATAGTAAGCCATAAAGACATGTTTTGAAAAGTTTAAACTTCCGTTCGACCTTCATTTAAAAACCCGTGTCATTATTGAATGAAATTTCTAGGCCTGTAAATGTTATCGATAAACGGAAGACATGTCTTGAGAAACTCTATTTTTAGTATTTTCAATTTTCTAATTTTTTATGATTTTTGTTGGTTTTATATTTTTATATTTTCTTTTTGGTTCTGAATATGTACATATTTACAT
>BQNB010011110.1:0-82246 GCA_026074375.1 Tanacetum coccineum
CCTATATCTTGATTGTTGTACTTTGAAGTAGCACCCCATTGTTACCATTCCGCTGCGACTCGATTTTGGGGGTGTTACAGTGTCGGCCCCCTTATAATTAAGGGGGCCGCCCATGTATTTAAGAGGGTCGCCCCATTCAGACGCTCCTCTTTTTTGTCCTATCTAGGGGAGGTGTTTACTGGACCTTTTCTAGCCGTTTTAGGTTTGAAATTTTGAAATTCAAAATGTTTATTTTGAATAAAACATTTCTTTTAAATATAGAAAATGTTTTGTGATGTTTATAAAAATGTTTATAAAAATGTTTATAACATTTTATAAAAGTTTGAGGTTAAATAAAGATTTCATTTGATCATAAAATGCATTAAGCATTTATTTATTCATACATTTAAGTGATGTAAATGTTGAAATGAAAATATACTCCTAATTACTTGTTTACGTTTTATTTTACGTTGAACGTTTTTATATTTTGTGATTATCAAAATGTAAAGATGCGAAAGATATTAATAATATTTTTAGGCATTATATTTTATCAACATGATCATTATGCATGTGTTTAAAAACGTTTTTGGGTTGTATTAACAATGCATAACAATAATTTTATTTGGTTCCTAACGTGTGTGATTTGAAAATAAAATTGGGGTTTTGGTTCGAAATCAATTTTTTTAAAAAAATCACTAATGTATGCCAATCCTATGTCTACGGGAAGCATATTAGTTATACATTGTAACCTGGTAGTCGTAATTGTACAAAATTAAAAGAAAAATAAAAAATCCCTAATTTCAATTTTTGTGTTCATCAAGAACCCTAGACTCAAATTGAAAGAAATTAGATGAAATGACTTACAATTAATGATGTTGATGATGTTAGGAATGATTGTAGGTATTGGGAATTAAAGGCTTCTGAAGTTACAACAGTTAGTACTGTTAGTTAATACTTAGTGCTGTTAGTCTTGTATAGTTAGTACTGCTATTATGATATGCACGAGTTAAATTAGGAATAAATATGCATTATCATTATACGGGTTTTGTAAGCCCATTAGGGTTTGGTGTATAAAAGGAACCCTAAGGCATAGATCAAGATATATCAGTCTTTCATAGTTTTTCATAGCTTCAAGGTTGTAAACCTTAACACTGTCAAAGAGTGTTCGTATTAATATATTGGAGCTTATTGTTTTGGTTATATTTCTGTGTGTTAAACATTCATTACTGTTATTCTTCTTAGTGGTATAAACTAGATTCTACATAGTTTATATCATACACTCAAAGTTTCAATCTTAGTGCCTTTGGATTTATCCAAGGATACTAAACCTTACATCAAGCTAAGGAGTTAAAGATCTGTTCATTGGGATCAACAAGTGGTATTAGAGCTTGTTGTGAAGCTTTGAATAAGAAGAAACCAACAACACATACAAGATCTAATTCTCAGTGATAACATGGAGGCAGGAACTACTTCTACAACTCTGACTACAAAACTCCCTATCCTCAACCCAGGGGATTATGATCTCTAGTTAATGAGGATAGAACAATACTTTCTCATGACTGATTACGTCCTCTGGGAAGTAATTAAAAATGGTAACAAAGTACTGAAGAGAACTGTTGGAGAAATTGAGCAGGAATATGAACCTACTACTGCAGAAGAAAAGCAAGACATGAGGAATGAGATGAAAGCTAGAGGAACTCTGTTGATGGCACTCCCAAATAAGGATCAACTGAAGTTCCATTCATATAAAGATGCAAAATTGCTCATGGAAGCCATTGAGAAGAGGTATGGAGGAAACAAGGAATCCAAGAAAGTTCAGAGAACTCTTCTCAAGCAACAATATGAGAACTTTGCAGGATTAACTTTAGAGACAATGGATCAAACTTTTTATAGGTTGCAAAAACTTATTAGTCAGTTGGAGATTCAAGGCGAAGTTATTACACAAGAGAACATAAACTTAAAACTGTTAAGAAGTCTTCCATCTGAATGGAAGACTCATGCTTTGATCTGGAGGAACAAACAGGAAATATAGACCATCAGTTTGGATGACTTATCAACTTGAAGATATATGAACCTGAAATCTCAGGATCATCAAGTACAAGTCAAAATCCACAAAATGTGGCTTTTGTGTCCTCCAACAGCACTAACGGCAATAGCAGCCCAAATGAAGCAGATAACACTGCTTATAGAGTTAGTGCTGCTCATACTCAAAGTAATCCTGCATATGGAGATAACCTTAATGATGTTGTGATCTATGCTTTCCTAGCTAGTCAGCCTAATTCTCCTCAACTTGCACAAGAGGATCTAGAACAAATTGATCCTGATGATCTAGAAGAAATGGATTTACAATAGGAGATGGCCATGCTGACAATTAGAGCTAGGAGATTCATCAAGAGGACAGGCAGGAAGCTGGATGTAAATGGTCAAAGAGTTGGATTTGATAGGTCTAAAGTGGAGTGCTACAATTGTCATAAATATGGTCACTTTGCAAGAGAATGTAGAGCTCCTAGAAATCAGGAAAACAAAGGAAGAGAGATTAATAGAAGAACTGTGACAGTAGAAACTCCCACTGAAAATGCCTTGGTTGCTCAAGATGGAATTGGAGGGTATGACTGGAGCTACCAAGCTGAGGAAGAGCATCCTACAAACTTTGCATTGATGGCACATACATCTTCAGGAAGTTCTTCCAGTTCAGATTCTGAGGTAGATTCTTGTTCTAAATCATGTGTAAAAGCTTATGCTACTCTCAAAGAACAATATGATAGTTTGTCTTCAGATTACAAAAAGTCTCAATTTAATTTAGTATCTTATAAAGCAGATTTAGAATGAGTAGAAGCTAAACTAGCTCACTATAAGAAAAATGAGTCTGTGTTTGAAGAAAGCATTAATGTTTTAAAACTTGAAGTCAAACTAAGAGACACTGCTTTAGTTGAAAACAAAAAGAAATTGGAAAAAGCAGAAAAAGAAAGAGATAAGTTAAAACTAACATTAGAGAAGTTTCAAAATTCATCTAAATCTTTGAATAATTTACTGGAAAGTCAAGTTATTGACAAGTTTAAAACTGGACTAGGATATAATGCAGCTTCTTCTACTGCAGTAGAAAGCTTTGTGAATTCATCTGAGATGTTAGAAAATCAGGAGTATAATAAGTCCAAATCTGATAAGGGATATCATGCAGTTCCCCCACCTTTTACAGGGAACTTCATTCCCTTCAAACCTGATCTAACATTTATGGATGGAATAGTTAAAAGTGAGAATATGGAAGTTATTACTATTGTTACACCTAGTAATGGTAAGAAAGTTGAGTCAAATCATGAGTCTGCTGGTGTAAAAAGTAATGGTGATGCAGTAGACCCTAAAACTGTTAGGAAGAACAACTTTAGACCTCCAGTCATTGAGGATTGGAATTCTGATGATGATAATGAGGTAGACTTTATACCTAATGTTGAAAATACAACTATTAGACCTAGCATTGAAAAGATAAAATTTGTTAAGTCTGCTAGAGAAACACCTAAACAAAACAAACACTATCCTATAGGGAACTAAAGAAACTGGAACAATCTTATGTCCCAAAGACTAGGAAGTGACTTTAAAATGATTAATAAATCTTATTTTGTTTGTGGTAGTTTTGAGCATCTTCATTATGCGTGAGATAAAAAGGTTATAAGACTAGTGTGGAACAACTCAAGTAGGGTGAATCACAAGAACTTTGCTAATAAAATGACTCACCCTCACCCTAATAGAAGATTTGTTCCACAAACAGTATTAACCAAGTTTGGCAAAATTAATACTGCTGGTGCAAGTGTTAACACTGCTATCAGACCAGTTAATACTGCTGGCTCAAAACCAAATGTGACTCATCCTAGACCAATATCAAATGCTTATAAAAAGGGATTTTCACAAGTCACAAGGCCATTTAACAAGTATTCAGAATACAAAAATAATATTTTCAATAAAAGGGTTAATACTGTCAGGGTAAAAGATACTACTGCTAGGGATAGAGCAGTAGTAAGTGAAAACAAGGGAAAAAAGGCTAATGTTGTTAAGGCCTCAGCATGCTGGGTTTGGAAAGCCAAAAATAGTAGTGCATCAAATACTTTCAAGAAATATTCTTACATTGATGCACGAGGCAGATCCAAGTCTATAATGGCTTGGATCTCCAAAAAGAGTCTAATTCTCTTATTTTATGTGCACGACAACCCATAGCAGAAGGAGTACAAGGAACAAGAAGTTATTGACAGTGGTTGCTCAAGGCACATGACTGGAAACAAATGCTATATTATTGAATATGAAGATTATGATGGTGGTTTTGTTTCCTTTGGAGATGGTAAAGGTAGAATTTCTGGAAAAAGGTAAAATCAAAACAGGAACATTGGATTTTGATAATGTGTACTTTTGTAAGGAGCTTAAGTATAACCTGTTTAGTGTGTCACAAATTTGTGACAAAAAGAATAATGTTCTTTTTACTGACACTGAATGTCTTGTCTTATCTTTTGACTTTAAGCTACTTGATGAAAGTCAAGTTTTGCTGAGAGTTCCAAGAAAGGATAACATTTACAGTGTTGACCTAAAGAGTGTTGTTCCCACTAAAGGTTTAACTTGCCTCTTTGCTAAGGCCACAATTGATGAATCCAATTTATGGCACAGGAGGCTTGGGCACATTAACTTCAAAAATATTAACAAACTGGTTAAGGGAAACCTTGTAAGAGGTTTACCCTCAAAGATTTTTGAAAATAATCATTCTTGTGTTGCTTGTCAGAAAGGAAAGCAACACAAAGCCTCCTGTAAGACCAAACTTGTGAACTCAATCAGCACACCCTTACATATGCTTCATATGGACCTATTTGGTCCTATAAATGTTAAGAGTTAAATGAAAAAGTCTTATTGCCTAGTTGTCACTGATGACTTTAGTAGATTTTCTTGGGTATTCTTTTTGGCCACTAAGGATGAGACTAGTGGGATATTAAAGACCTTCATAACAGAAATAGAAAATCAACTAGACCATAAAGTAAAAGTTATCAGATGTGACAATGGAACTGAGTTCAAAAATAGTGTAATGAATCAGTTATGTGAAATGAAGGAGATTAAGAGGGAATTCAATGTTGCTAGGACTCCTCGGCATAATGGCGTTGCTGAGAGGAGGAATAGAACACTAATAGAGGCTGCAAGAACTATGTTAGTTGACTCTAAGTTACCAACCACCTTTTGGGCTGAAGCAGTTAATACTGCTTGCTATGTGCTAAATAGGGTCTTAGTCATTAAGCCTCATAACAAGATACCTTACGAACTTATTTGTGGAAGAACCCCATTGATAGACTTCATGAAACCTTTTGGGTGTCCTGTTACCATCTTAAATACCAGGGATCATCTAGGCAAGTTTGATGGAAAAGCTAATGAGGGATTTTTTGTTGGGTACTCTGAAGTTAGCAAGGCCATGAGAGTATTTAACAAGAGGACCAGGATAGTTGAAGAGACCTTAAACATTAGATTTCTTGAAAATACACCTAATGTGATAGGAAATGGACCAGACTGGATTTTTGATGTTGATTCTTTGATAATATCTATGAACTATGTGCCAGTTATTGCAGGAAATCAAACTAATGGTATTGCAGGAACTAGAGATAACATTATTACATGTCAAGCTGAGAAGAGGATAGAACATGAACAAGAATACATCCTAATACCTATCTGCACAACTGATCCATTAATCTCTCAAGATCCTAAGGTCAGTGAAGAAGATGCTGAAGAGAAGCCTACTGAAATGGATGAAAATGGAGATTCAGATAAAGATGGGAAGGATGATCAAGCCACAAAAAGTGAGTTTGAAAGGCTACTTCAACAAGAAAAGCAGTCTGTACATCCTAACAACACTAATAATATTAATACTGTTAGTACACATGTTAGTGCTGCTGGACCATCTTTTACTAATGATGATCCATCATCACCGGTTAATGCTGCTGAAGCTTCTAATGCATTTGAGGAACATCTATTTGAAAGATTTTCTCCTTTTAAAAATGCATTTACAGTTCCACCTATTTCAAATGTAACTCCAATGGATGATACTGGGATTTTTGGTAATGCTTATAATGATGAAGATGTGAGTGCAGATGCTGACCTAAACAACTTGGAAACAACCATGAATGTCAGTCCTATTCCCACAACCAGAATTGACAAGGATCATCCTAAAGACCAAATCATTAGAGACTTTAATTTAGCTATTCAAACAAGGAGAATGACCAAGATTTCTGGTGAACATGCTATGGTCTGTTACATTAATAAGCAGAGGAGAACAAATCACAAAGATTATCAGAACTGCTTATTTGCCTGTTTTCTCTCTCAAACGGAACCCAAGAAATTGATTCAAGCTCTGGAAGATCCAAATTGGATAGAAGCAATGCAAGAGGAGCTTCTACAATTTCAACTTCAGAAGGTTTAGACACTGGTCAATCTACCTAACGGCAAGAGGGCCATTGGAACAAAATAGGTCTTTAGAAACAAAAAGGATGAGAGAGGGATTGTAGTGAGAAACAAGGTAAGATTGGTTGCACAAGGTTATACCCAAGAAGAAGGAATTGATTATGATGAGGTTTTTGCTCCTGTTGCTATGATAGAAGCAATCAGGTTATTTTTGGCATATGCATCATTTATGGGGTTTATTGTATACCAGATGGATGTAAAGCGTGCCTTCTTATATGGTACTATTGAAGAGGAGGTTTATGTGTGTCAACCTCCTAGTTTTGAAGATCCACAGTTCCCTAACAAAGTGTATAAGGTAGAAAAAGCTTTATATGGTCTACATCAAGCTCCTAGAGCTTGGTATGAGACCTTGTCTACCTACTTAATTGAAAATGGATTTAAAAGAGGCACTATAGATAAGACTTTGTTTATCAAGAAGGACAAAGGTGATATCTTGTTAGTACAGGTGTATGTTGATGATATCATCTTTGGGTCAACTAAGAAGTCCCTATGTGATGAGTTTAAAGGTTTGATGCACAAGAGATTCTAAATGAGTTCTATGGGGGAACTTACTTTCTTCTTAGGGTTACAAGTACAACATAAGAAGGATGGAATCTTCATTAGCCAAGATAAATATGTGGCTGACATATTAAAGAAGTTTGATTTTGCCACTGTGAAGACAGCAAGCAATCCCATGGAACCTAACAAGGCATTGATCAAGGATGAAGAAGCTGATAGTGTGGATGTTCATTTATACAGATCAATGATTGGATAATTGATGTACTTAACAGCTTCTAGGCCAGACATAATGTTTGCTGTTTGTGCTTGTGCAAGGTTCCAAGTTACTCCTAAAATGTCACATCTTCATGTTGTGAAGAGGACTTTAGATACTTGAAAGGTCAACCTAAATTAAGCCTTTGGTATCCTAGAGATCCACCATTTGACTTGGAAGCTTTTTAAGATAGTGATTATGCTGGAGCTAGCCTTGATAGGAAATCCACAACAGGAGGTTATCAATTTCTTGGCAAGAGGTTGATTTCATGGCAATGTAAGAAGCAGACTATAGTAGCTAACTCAACAATTGAAGCAGAGTATGTTGCTGCTGCTAACTGCTATGGACAGGTGTTATGGATCCAAAATCAGATGCTTGACTATGGATTCAATTTCATGAACACCAAGATTTACATTGATAATGAAAGCACCATTTGTATTGTGAAGAATTTAGTATTTCACTCTAAAACCAAGCACATAGAGATAAGGCACCATTTCATCAGAGACTGTTATAAGAAGAAGTTGATTCAGGTGATAAAGATTCACACAGACCATAATGTTGCAGATCTTCTCACAAAGGCTTTTGATGTTAGCAGGTTTAACTTTCTAATTGCTAGCATTGGATTACTTAATCTCTGAAGTATTGTTTGAGGGGAGGTTAATGTGTTTGGATAACAGTTCTTAACTTTTATTCATGGGTTATGCATAAATATGGATCCTCATGAATTCTCACATGTCTATCTAGTCTTTTCTAGTGTGCTTGTGATGAATAGAGGCATGTTGTTGTATAATTATTGAAGACAGAGTTAATACTGTTAGATATCTCTTAATACTGCTAGGCAGAAAATTAGTACTGCCAGGCAAAAGTTAGTACTGCTGAGCCAAAGTTAGTACTGCTGGGATATCATTAGAGTTACAACTGCTGAGCAAATTCTTAACCCTTGAAGCATTATTTGAGGGGAGGTCAATTGAGAATGAATGAAAGTGATTAAAACATCAAGTAGATATGGATGAAGGGTCAGGACAACCCACTGATCCCCAACCCACATCCACATTTACTCAACTCTACAATAAAGAAACCAATCATTGTTCCATCATCATATCAACCCAAAAAGACCCACAAACCTAGGAAAGCCATAAGGACCACTAAGACTATATTTGGAATATGCTTGAACTTTCCTTTTCTTTCTTTATAAGTTTTAACTTCAAGATAAAAGATTTCAACTTTATTCAGTCGATCAATCACAAAACCCTTAAGCTACAATTTATAATATCTCATTACCTTTTCCAACCCTCATAACATCTCATCACGAACTTAAAAAACCCCAGAACCCTTCTTTCAATCAATCACTATATGAGAGGATTTGAAGTTGTCATCAACAGTAATATCGTTGCTTGTTTGGACAAGACAGAGGAGAAAGCGCGGAGTTTCATCAGATATGTAACCCTTCCTCTTACATGTTACAATCAATTATGCTCGTCACTGTAAGTCCCACTATCATGCTCTTAACATTGAATAGTTTTGGAATACTGCCATCTCAAAACGACCACATCAGTAAAGCAAATACATGCTATTGAGTGATGGCAAGGCTGTGGTCCATATCAGAATCTCAGTGAGAAATGATCTTCCTCTTTTAAATGAAGAATAGTATTGCCTTTGCCTAACAAAGATGAAATTTTTGTAAACCGTTGTCATTGATGGAATGAACACTTTCTTACCAAAAACGTACTTTTCAAAAAGTTCATTCTCCACACTCAATGGGAAATTTTGATACATACCATCCGTCCATTGTATAAGTTCAAAATCCAACTGCTGAATGATTTACAACTAATTTGGCTTCAGCAGTTATATGTTTAGCAAAGGGTCAAAAATTTAATTTTTCTAAATTTATTTTTGATGGTATGTTGAGAGCACTTGGAATCCAAAGAGATTATATGTAAATGTATCCAAGTTTTTACAACCTTTTTGAATAACCAGCTAAAGATTTACAAGAACCATTAATGATACTTAAGACACCTACACACAGTAAAAAGGTTTATTCTTAATCATGGCAAGAAAAGTAAAAAAATTTCAAGGAAAAGTTACTTCACTTTTTGACTCCATGTTGGTGCAAAACCAAGCACCGAGGGTGAAGGTTCAGCAATACCCTCCCCTCTACCTCACAACTAAATGTTTTAGAACCTCACACTGAATCACTTCAAACTGAAACACCTCCAACAGTTTCCCATGAACTTCAAACTGAAGCTCACTAAGTTACCTCAGACTAGTGTGCCTCTAGACCATGGAGCATACGAGGTTGTCCATAAGGAGGGGGTAATAATGTGGAAAGGGCTATCACTACTGATGCTAGCTTAATTGCAGCACAAGACAGTGATAACATAATTAGGACCCAGACAATGGCAATGCCTAATGTTGACATTCCTTAGGGAATGGATACATGTGGTAGTCCCAGGCGCCAAGAAACCATAGGGGGTGCTCTTGCTTAGACTAGGTCTGAGAGAGTGCTTGAAAAGCCCAATGAACTACCTATCCCAAAAGGTCACACATCTAGAAGTGGGGAGGGCAGCATGGAATATACTTTTGAATTGATGGACATTGTACCACCTACACCTCATGATTCACCTCTTACAGGAGGTTACACACCTGAAAGTGACGAGGGTAGGCTGAAACTGAAAGAATTAATGGCTATATGTACAAAATTGTCAAAACAGGTGCTTGACTTGGAGAAAGAGAAGGATGCACAAGCTGTGGAGATCCTCAAACTAAAGCAAAGAGTCAAAAAATTAGAAAGAAAGAGGAAGTCAAGCATCTCACACCCAAGAAGGAGGATATATAGGCAGGTTAAGTCTTTTGATGATGATTTGGATCAGGAGGATGCATCCAAACAGGGGAGGGAAAGTGACAAGACAAAGTCAATGTTCCAAGATAGTGACTTTGATGTACTTGATGATGACATGGAAGATGTTGAAGGAGAGACAGTTTCAATTACTAATACCACTGGAGTAAATGGTCGTTAGTGCACCCAGTTACTACGCTGTAGTAACTATTAGTAACTGCCACCTAGAAGAACACCTCCAACACTGCTGCAACTGCATTTATAGATGAAGATCTTACCATTGCTCAGACTTTGATAAAGATGAAGGAAGAGAAAGCTAAGGAGAAAAGAGTTGTTATTAAAGATGTAAAAGATTCTCCTAGACCTATCAGATCAATAACTATACTACAACCTCTTCTAACTATTGATCCAAAAGACAAAAGTAAGGGTGTACTGGTTGAAGAAGAACCTGAGAAACCAAAGAAAGTAAAAAGAAGGGATCAAGGGTTAGCTCAAATGGAAAGTGATGCAGAGTTAGCTCAAAGATTACATGAGGAAGAGTTAGCAGAGTTGGACAGAGCACAAAAAGAAAGACAAAAGCAAGAAGAAGCTACTAGTGCTGCTTTAGCTGAAGAGTTTGATGAAATTCAAGCCAGAATAGATGCTGATCATGAACTGGCTATAAGACTGACACATGAAGAGCAAAAAAAGTACACAATTAAAGAAAGAGCCAGATTGTTAGCAGAATTCTTTGAAAGAAGAAAAAAATAATTGGCAGCAAAAAGAGCAGAGGCAATAAGGAACAAACCACCTACAAGAACTCAAGTTAGGAACAAGATGATTACTTACCTTAAACATATGGGTAAGTACACTCATCAACAACTAAAGCACAAGAACTTTAAAGAAGTTTAAAAGTTATATGAAAGAGAGAAGAAGTGGATTGATGACTTTAAGCCTATAGATGATGACAGTCAACAGCAAGCAGAAAGCACTAAAAAGAGACCAAGAGCAGATTTTGAAGAAGAAAGTTCCAAGAAACAGAAACTAGAAGATGATAATGATGCTGAAAAAGAGGAGCTTAGAGATAGTATGGATGTAGTTCCAAGGCATGATATTGCTATTGATGTTGAATCTCTGGCCACCAAATATCCAATTGTTGATTGGAAAACATACATTTTAAATAAAATTATGATGTATTATCAAATCATCAGAGCGGATGGAAGTTCTAAGAATTACAAGATATTCAGTGAGATGCTTGATGATTTTGACAGACAAGATGTGATAGATCTACATAGGTTGGTAAATGAAAGATATAAGACAACAAGTCTAGAAGGATATGACTTGTTACTTTGGGGAGATCTGAAGACCTTATTTGAGACTAATGAAGAAGATGAAATATGAAAGAATCAATAAGACTACAACTTGATAAGCTAGAGATTGTTTGACTCATGTGGAGTTCATGTACTATTGATGAATACTAGAGTTGCTATTCACATGATGATTGAGAAGAAATATCCTCTAACTCAAGAAATGCTTTCAAGGATGCTAAATAGAAGACTAGAGGTTGATTATGAAAGTGAGATGGCATTTGAGCTTCTCAGATTTACAAGATCACAACTTCAGAAGTAGAAGAGTGTTTGGATACATCCTCCTGATGATCAAGATGCTGATACTGAAGAAACTTGATGATTAACAAGGTGAATATCAAGTTTAGGGGAGGATTGTTGGGAATTGAAGGCTTCTGAAGTTACTACTGTTAGTTTTAGAAGTTAATACTGCTGGTTCAAGATTGTGCTGCTGTTGAAGTTTAAAGAAAATAGTCTAAGTTATTAGTACTGCTAGCTATAATAGTTAGTGCTGCCAGTACATTGTTAGTACTGCCAGTATAGTTAGTACTGCTATTATGATATGCATGAGTTAAATTAGGAATAGATATGCATTATCATTATACGCGTTTTGTAAGCCCATTAGGGTTTCCTTGGTGTATAAAAGGAACCCTAAGGCATAGATCAAGATATATCAGTCTTTCATAGTTTTTCATAGCTTCAAGGTTGTAAACCCTAACACTGTCAAAGAGTGTTCGTATTAATATATTAGAGCTTATTATTTTGGTTATATTTCTGTGTATTAAACATTCATTACTGTTATTCTTCTTAGTGGTATAAACTAGATTCCGCATAGTTTATATGATACCCTCAAAGTTTCAATCTTAGTGCCTTTGGATTTATCCAAGGATACTAAACCTTACATCAAGCTAAAGAATTAAAGATCTGTTCATTGGGATCAATAGTAGGTGTTGATTTTACCTTAAATTTAAGGTTTAATGGTTGATTTTGAGTTTTTGGGTTGTTTTGTTCGTGTTCATCGCTGCAGTAAGGAGAGGGGGTGTTTGTTTTTGTGTTTTGAGAAAATTTTAACTAAGTGTGGAAGATATGAGTTTTCTGTTGGCGGTCCCATATTGTCAAGCGGTCCTAAATATATTGGGGGGCCGCCAGAGATATGGGGGCCTCCCTCAGCAAAGGATTTTAGACTTAGTTTTGACGAAAATGTTTTACAAAGAGGAGCGACATTTTAATTTGCATTTCGCGAATTAAAAATGCTCAAAGTACTTCCGATGAAGTATTTAAGTTGTCACGACACGGAATGGAACACAGACTAGAATCGAACCTGGAAGAAAGTGAAGCGGACTCATAAGATTAATAGAATGTGTTCCATCATTCCTAAACCAAGACGTAGATAGTTAAACAATTCACGTTTAAGGGGTTTATTAAGAATGTCGGCAATATTATCGACGGACGGCACTTTTTCAATTGAGATATGTCCTTTCCAGACATTATCACGAAGAAAGTGGTGACGTATTTCGATGTGATTAGTACGAGAATGTTGCACTGGGTTTTTGCAAAGATCAGTCGCGCCTTTGTTGTCGCACATGATCAGAACGTTGTCGAATCGTATGTCGTAGTCGATAAGAGCTTGCTTCATCCATAGTGCTTGTTGACACGCCTTTTCATCGCTTACATATTCAGCTTCAGTAGTGGATATAGCAAGAGCGGTTTGTTTCTTTGAGAACCAAGATGTCAAACAACATCCCACGAATGTATAAATACCGCTAGTGCTCTTTCGGTCCACATAATCTCCCGCATAATCAAAGTCGGCATATACTACTATTTCTATGTTGGTCCCCTTGGGATACCATAATCTTAAGTGCTTAGTGCCTTTAATGTATCGGAAGATACGCTTAACCGCTTCAAGGTGAGAGGTTTTGGGAGCCTCTTGGTAGCGGGCACAAAGGCAGACACTAAACATGATATCGGGCCTACTTGCCGTTAGGTATAATAAACTACCTATCATGCCTCGATACTTGGTACTATCTACCGACTCACACTCTTCGTCTTTTGTGAGTTTGGTATCGGAGGACATGAGAGTTTTTATTGGTTTAGATTCTTCTAAGCTAAATTTCTTAAGCATTTGTTTAATATATTTAGATTGATTAAACAAATACCATATTCTATTTGTAGTCCAAGGAAGAAGTTAAGTAAACCCATCATGCTTATCTCGAACTCGTCATGCATGATTTTGGAAAATTCATTATACATGTCTTGATAAGTTGAGCCGAATATAATATCGTCGACATATATTTGAACGATGATAAGGTTTGAACTTTTCTTCTTAGTAAAAAGAGTGTTATCTACAATTCCTATTTTATATTCATGTTTAATAAGAAAGGCCTTTAATCTATCATACCAAGCTTTGGGTGCTTGTTTAAGACCGTATAAAGCTTTTTTTAGTTTATAAACATGATCCGGTTTTTCAAAGTTAATGAATCCTGGAGGTTGTGCCACGTATACCTCTTCATTGATAAAACCGTTCAGGAATGCACTTTTTACATCCATTTGGAATAGCTTAAAATCTAAAGCACAAGCATAAGCTAATAGTATCCTAATTGACTCAAGTCTAGAAACTGGGGCATAAGTTTCATCATAATCGATGCCCTTTTGTTGATTATAGCCTTGGCAACTAAACTAGCCTTATTTTGAGAAACAATACCGTTCTTATCTAACTTATTTCTAAACACCCACTTAGTTCCTATGATTGTCATATTCCTAGGTTGTGGAACTAACTTCCAAACGTCGTTGGCAATGAATTGATTTAATTCTTCTTGCATAGCGATTATCCAACTTTCATCCGCTAAGGCTTCATTCACATTCTTAGGTTCTATAGTTGATATAAAACAAAAGAAGTTACCTTGATTTTGGGCTTGTGATCTAAGGGTTCTTTGGTTAAGGTTTCCTATGACATTTTTTAATGGATGGTTCCTAGATTCCTTAATATTGACTATTTCGTCAATCTCTAAAGTTTCCTCCTCAATGTCATTTTCTAGGTTTTTCTTTTCGGTAACCTTAATTGCTTCTTCTTCATCTAAGTCATCATTCACCAAGGGTGATGTCTTAGAGGGTAGAGGAGTTTCATCGAATGTCACGTTGAGTGATTCTTTGACTTTCCTAGTATGTTTGTTAAGGATGATGTAGGCTTTACTATTTTGCGAGTAACCTAAAAAGATATCTTCGTATGACTTTGGGTCAAACTTTGTAAGGTAGTCTTTAATGTTGAAAATGAAGCACTTGCTTCCAAACACTCTAAAGTAATCTAAAGTAGGTTTCCTACCTTTTAAGAGTTCGTAAGGTGCTTTTCCTAAGATGGCTCTAATTAGGATTTGGTTGAGAATGTATGTTGAAGTGTCTACTGCGTTACACCAAAACTTTTTTGATAACGATTGCTCATTCAACATAGTCCTACTCATTTCTTGAAGAGTCCTATTCTTCCTTTCAACCACGCCATTTGATTGAGGAGTGCTTGGATATGAGAAGTTATGTGTAATTCCATTGGCATTAAAAAACTCTCAAAATTGCACCTCATTATCAAATTGCCTACCGTGGTCGGTTCGTATTGACACTATTGTACATCATAATTGGTTTTGAATTTTCTTACTAAATATTTCGAATTGAACAAAGGCTTCGGTTTTGTCCTTAAGGAATCTAGTCCAAGTATATCTAGAGTAGTCATCTACTATGACTAAGGTGTAGCGGTTTCCTCCATAACTCTGTACGGCGGATGGACCGAAGAGATCCATATAAAGCAGTTCTAAGCATCTAGTCGTTGAGACTATATTATTAGCCTTATGTCTAGCATGAGCTTGTTTTCCAATTTTGCAAGCATCACAGAAGTGTTGATCAAACTTAAGCTTAGGTAAGTTTCTAACTAATTCCTTAGATGCTAACAATTGAATGAGACACATATTTGTGTGGCCTAATCTCCTATGCCACAACGTGGAATTTTCATCAATCGTTGCTAGACAAATTTGGTTTTTAGGCTTATTTCTTAATTTCATCACATATAAGCCTTTCTTCCTAATACCTCTACCTATGACCTTACCATCCTTAGTGATTTCACTATCATGTTCAGAGAAAGTTACTCTACACTTATTATCACATATTTGTCCTATACTTAACAAGTTAAATCTTAAGTTATCTACATGTTCTACATTATCTATTTTGAGAGAGTCATTCTAAATCGTACATTTGCCAATGATGTTACCGCGAAGATTGCTACCAAAAATAACATTACCTCCATTGTATGCCTTGTAGCTTGAGAAGAGCTTTCGGTTACCCGTCATGTGTTTGGAGCATCCGCTATCCTTTATCCACTCATCGGGTTCCAAGTCGACTCCAAGGCATATCTCACTTAACGCTTGAGCTACGAGACACATTTTGTTTTTGACCTTCTTATCATCTTCTTCACCGCTATCACTCCAAGAGCCTCTGACAAAAGCTCTTTGGTTCTTGTCTTTTGGTGGTTTTGGACATTCTCCAATAATATGATTCGGGTCGCCGCATATATAGCATTTTCTACCACTTTTAACGTTTTTGTCATCACGGCTTCTTTGGAATATATTTTTATCATTCCGAGGTTGTCTCACGAATCTACCTCTTCTCTTAAAGAACTTCTTGAAGTCCCTTACCGCCATGGCGTACTCTTCGTCTTCACTTCTGGAAGTCGAACACTCTTCATCACTAGATTCTTTCTTAGCCTTTAAAGCAAGAGATTTCCTTTCAACTCTTGCTTTGACTATTTCAGAATCTTTCTTGATGATAATTTCGTGAACTTTAAGGTTCCCGATAAGTTCATCAAGAGATAGTGACGTTAAGTCTTTCGACTCTTCAATCACCGTGACCTTTGCTCTCCATTTAGGATGTAGGGCCCTAAAAAACTTCCTAACATAATTCTTGCTAGAATAGACTTCATCAAGAGCTTTTAGACTAGTAATAATAGTGTTAAATCTAGCAAAAGCAATATCTGTAGATTTGTCTTCGAAAATGACGAATTGTTCATATTGTTGAACCAAAAGGTCGATGTTATTATCTTTGACTTGATTATTACCTTGATGGGTGATTAACAAAGTTTTCCAAATTTCTTTTGCCGTGTTACACATGAAAATTCTTTCATATTATTTTCTAGGCAAAGCATTATATTTAACCATTTTAACTTCGTTATTATTTGCAAGTCTCTTTTTAAGATCATCGGTTTGTTTATCAAAAGGGATAACCTCATCTAATTTGGTTTCCGAATTTTGTACAATAGGTTGAAAATCACCGTTGGTAATAACATGCCAAAGATCTAGATATTTTGATTTAACATATGTCTCGAATCTATTTTTCCAATAAATAAAACTATCACTTTTAAAAAGTGGTGGTCTTTGCATAGATTGCCCTTCTAGATATTTGTCAGAATCCATAGATCGATATAAGCTTTAACATTAAGTATATTTTAAAAATCTTGAGTGACCTTAGTTTCTGATACCAATTGTGGAAACTAGAAGAGGGGGGGAGGTGAATAGTTTACAAGTTCGTTTACGTTTTAAAAGTTTGCTTTCAAAATATTTAGATTCGAGTTGTATGTTTAATCAATTCACAATATGAACAAACAATATAACAATCTAAACAAAAGCTAAATAACAATGACAATAATATGAAGAGTTAAGGAAAGGAACAATCAAACCAAGACGCCAAGATTTTATAGTGGTTCGGCTACGAAGCACATCTTCGCCCTACTCTACTCCCCGAATATCCTACTCGACATTTCACTATGTCAACAAGCTCTCTTTAAGCGGAGAAAACCGTTTACACGTCGCTTACTTTGTTTTCTGACACTAAGCTAAATGTCGAGTCCTAATCTTAGCTAGAACCAATATACCACTTCACAATCAATAAACAATCACTAGATCTACACTATCGGATTTACACACTATCTGAATCACACAAACACACAAGATAATTACAATAGAGATTTGATACTTAAAAGAAGAGAGGAGAGATCACTAAATAACAATTTGTTTCTTGGCGAATACGAATGTTCTTCTCTTGTACTTGAATGAGAAAGAAGATATGAGAAGAAGAGATTAGATCACTTGAAACAAGATCTAAGAATGTTAGTGATCAAGAGATTTACAGAGAGAAAGAAGATATTAGAGAGAGAAAGTTATCTGAAATTTTCGTGCTGAGAGGTGTGTTTTTCTACAGGGAATAGAGCAGTATTTATAGGCAGGAAAACCCAACGGTCACTAGGGGCGGTCCCGGCGGCCCCAGCCTATAAGGGGCCCGTCTAGTAGACTACGCTACTGTTTTTGTCTTTTTGTGAGGAATGTTGTATCTTGTATGAAACCTTCTATTTTGGGGAGAAAATTAGAATTTCAAATTTTTAGTTTTTAATAAAACTTTTCTTTTAATTAGAAATTATTTTGTATAATTAATTTTGTGAAATTCTTTTGTAAAAATGTGATGGATAAGAGAAAAATATTTTCTTGATCACTAATCATGCTTAATGATTTGTTTGTTCATACCTTAAGTGATTACTAATCTTAGAAGTGGAATATTAAGATTAATAATTTGTAACGTTTAATTTTATCGTAAACGTTTTTAAATTTTGTTATTATCTAAACGTTGAGAGGTAGAAAAATATAAATAACGTTTTTAGACATTATTTGTATTAACAACGTTAACTAACTGGAACATAACAAAAATCAATATTACGGAGTTGGTGTCTCATATTAATTACACAGTAGTCCCTATAGCCCCGTTTTCTTCAATTGGTCAGGTCATATGAATCAGTTTCATCCCGTTCACTTTGTTCTTCTCATAAGAAATATCACATACCACTTAAAAAAATTAACAACAAATAATGCATATGGGCCTGCAGGACCATAGAAGATCTCGAAACAATTGTTTAAGTATGAATTTAGTGGCAGGCAAAATGTGTGCAGCAGGTCAAAAAGGTGAAAGCCATGTGAACTGGTACAACTGCACAAACCCTTTTTTTATCACATTAATAGAAAATTTTCAGATATCTTAGTTTTGTAATCACATTTACAGCATATTCTATATTTATGAAATACAAAAGAAAGAATGTGACACCACTGAAACACTACTATTAGAAAACAACTATCTCAATTATAAACTACGATATAAGTATTCATAAGTCGTAACTTAAACAAAATTATGTTTAAAAATCGATGACAATATAAATTAACAATTTAGAGGGAAAATTATACGTGTAGTCATTATTAACTACTTGTAAAACAACTACTCAAAGTATCAAGTCTCTACATCTATGGTGTAGCTATCTTATTGAGCAACCTTCCACATTCTTACTACATACATATTACTTAGAATTTCATGGAGAAGGTGATTGTCAAAGCACAGAGAATACGTTGAAACCATTTCCGTTTAAAAACAACACTAACTGAACACAACTAATGCATCTGATACTATTTTTATCAACGATCGTCTTGGTTCACTTTTCTAGATTAAGGTTCAGTAATCAAACTATGCAATTGTAAATACTGGCTCCTGTATGATTATCTTATCTTGCAATCCCAAACGACCTTATAATCGTTAATTCCAAACACTATTGAACTCCATGGATTTATATATATCATAAAATGAAATCAATATATATATATATATATATAGGACTTTCTTTTCAGAACCATTTTTAATGCGGGAACTGACAGAACCACTAAAAATATACATGCATGCCTTTAAAAAAAAAATACATGCAAATCATCAATAATCGTAAGAATCCACCTATGTTCTTCAGTATTATCATGAACTCTTCATCTTCTTTCACAAAAACTTTAAACACGGCCGCAATATTGTTGTTGCACGCCTTATAAGAACATACATGCACACCTTCAAACAAAAAATTTGTATTTCTAATTTCTTATCAAATTCTTTAGAACAACTATGTTTTTTAAAACATATATGTTGTTTTTAGAACATATGTGCAAAAATACAATTATTAAAGGCGTGCATGCATGTTTTTGGTGGTTCTGTCAGTTCTCGCACTAAGAATGGTTCTGAAAAGAAAGTCTCACTATATATATATATATATATATATATATATATATATATATATATATATATATATATATATATATATATATATATATTTATTATATATATATATATATATTATATATTTCTATCTTAATATATATTTATATATATATATTGGGGGGGATAATTGTAGTGTATTATTAAAAGTTGTTAAATGAGAAGGGATCTTACATTGAATCTAATTAATATATATGTGATTTAATTAATAGTTTAGATTATCTGAAATTAAAATCTTTTAAACATTAAAACTTCGATGTATAACCACCAAAAAAAACTTATCGCCATCTTTTATAGCTGATACATATGTTACATAATTTTGCTTCACAAAAGAATATTATAGAAATATACTTTTTATTAGCAAATTGAATGATCTTACACTCTTACAAGTTTCATCGAGTTAACAATTAATGCTAAAACTATGATAAAACAACTGATACACAAGAAACTTGTATTACTAAAAATCGCGAACCAATTGCTCGTACACGAACCAAAACCTCCAAACAATCTCATATAACGAACAAACATATCGTAAACGGACACAACAACTAATTAACTAATGTGACATTTGTCAAATTTCTATTGCTTCTCACTTTTTAACAACTTGAACACATACACCATTTTAAACAGATTATATATTTATAATATTTTTATACTATATATATATATATATATATATATATATATATATATATATATATATATATCATAAAATGAAATAGCAAGACGGTATTGGGAGTTAGTTTACTTTTATAAAATGAAATAAACAGAACTACCTTTAATCATAATTTTGTCGCCATCGTGAATCCGAGTTGTCACAAAATCTCGTCAATGCGTAGTGACTTATCTTGGAAAAAAAATCATGTGGCATTAGCATACATATTTGAACAACTTGATGAACCAAAAGAAAAATTAGGAAACTCATTACCTCAATTAGTATAATGAACCAACAAAAGAGATCTCCCATTTAAACTCAAAATGTTATAAAATGATGTTGAGATAAAAAAATCAAATAAGAAAGAATTAAAAAACCAGACACATCCGCTATGGCTGCAAATCTAATAGTTTGCCCTGCCAAGATGCGAACGATCACAGCCTAACCTATTTAGATTCATCACAACCTCTTCATAAAAAACAGATTGAACTGTACCTTTCGATCTACAGATCTTTCTAGATCTTCACACGACAATTCATTGCTTTGGCTCATGCTCAAAATCAAGAAACAGTATAATGATGATGAGAGCGGATACATCCAACATAGGTGCAAAACCCGCCAAATGAAAGAATACCTAAATTTTAGGCTCTAAGATTAGGGATATTTTGAGGCTTAGATAGGTTGAGAAAGGGAAAAATCGGATACATCCGTCATGACTGCAAGCCTAATGGTATGCCCCGCTAAGATGCGGATGATCACAAGTTTAATCACACCAGTTCAAATTCATCACAGCCTCATGTAATCAATGTCACTATCATTCTGATCTCTTCAAAGCTGATTGAAAGCATAATAAGCTTAAATAAGCAACCAAGGTTCTTGTGAACAATAAAACAGTACCAACTCTTTTCACAAAACATGAACATCAAAGTCGTTTTTTAACAAACTTAAACCATCTCATTTTACCATAACCAATTCATCATGAAACGGGAACAAACAAAACATGCCATTCTTTACCGAAAGTCACGGTAGTGTTTTCGTCAGCCTAAAGCATCTGTCGTGTGCTTACCTACAAAAAAGAATAAAACATCGGTTTGTTACACTGCTTTTATTATCATAAAACCTGCACAACAAAAACATGAGGCGCCTTACCAAAAGCCATGCCAAGACAGAAACATAAAACCGTAACTAAAAAATTCAATCATTCAAATTAGGAATAAAAAACTCCGGGGACAATTTAACATAAGCCGCATACATAAGTTCCAAAATATATTCATTAAGTCCCAAAATTAACAAATCCTAATAACAAAATCCTTATTTGAAAATTAGATCTGTTGAATATACCTTTCCATTAGAGGTTGTAACTCAATAATTCCACACATATCCGGAGATACAAGATTCCAACCCATGCCAACAAACACCGCCGTCACCAACCGACCCCAACACCACACACTATGAACGGTGGCAATGAAAAGGTCGGCGGCATCGAAGAGAGTTATGGCTCTGGGTAATAGAGGACCCTGGAAAAACCATTTATGTGTTTTTCTTGAGGATAACAACTTATTGAAGATGTATTTTATATAGGTGTGTTTTTCTCTAATGGTGGGAAGAAAGTTTAGGAAGAAGAGAGATTTATGAGACGGTGAGACGGTGGAAGAGAGAAAGGGGAGAGGGAACAAGTATCTAGATACGTGTCAACTGTAGCATTAAATAGGATAACCGGGTCGGATCAGGTGATGTTCCGGTGAAGGCGGGTTCCAACGGGCCTTTGCATTAAATGAGCAGTACATTAAATGTGTTGCCTTTTAATTAAATTAGATAATAAGCGCGCCTAGACTATTTTAATTGATGGGTCGTGATACTATACTTGACTATAAACATATTGATAAAGTCGATGATCACTTACCGGATAGTTCTTAAACATGTGAATTTTCAAGTAACACTCTATATTATAAATCATTAGATCGAGTGTCACACAGTCTCCTATGAAGTGTTTGTTGATAGACTTTTGAATTTCAAAACTCTGAATGGTAATGACATCGAATATGTTAAAGAAAATATAAAATCAATAAGATTTTTTATAGATGTTTGTTACATTTTTTATATAATAAAATCATTACATCATTTCGAAGTTTTCTAAGATTTGATCTTATAGGAAAAAATTCGGACCAATCAGGTCGCTTGATTTTGACACGTAAACAAAATCGTGCGATCTGATTGGTTAATAAAAAGTCAAATTTGGCTTTCAATTGGTTAGTATTGAAAAATTTCACGTAGAATGAAAAAATCACCAAAACATGTGTTAAAAATGTGATAAAAAGCTTTTAAAAAAATAGGTAATTAATAAAACTTTAGTGGTTAAATTTTAAATAACTTATATGGACGTAAGTGTAATTTATAAGTTTTTATGTTTTTAAATAACTTTTAAAAATAAACAAACACTCCCTTGGGGTTTATATCCCCTATACTTTATATAATAAAAATACAACATATATATTTTTCTAAAAAATTAAACATATATGTTGTTTTAAAAACACAACATATATGTATACACGTGATTATATATATAAAAATGAAAGCACGAGTTATATCATTTTTATTTTGACACTTAGCAAAATCAAACATTAAGATTAGCTAATAAAAGTCAAAAAATATTAAATTTTCATTTAATTTATAAAATGTGCTAGAAAATGTGTCGATTTTGTAAAAAAAACTTAACAAGTGAGAAGATAATTAATAAAACTTTAGTACACGTCATATGATCATAATCCTCTTTCCACCGCTCGTATAATATTTATTCCTAACTCCACCTTTACGCTTTGAAGAACTAGTAGCATTAGATATAAAATTTGTTGTTTCGTTGTATATCTCATTTACATCACTTTTACCCCCCTCTTCAGCCCGATTAGCTTCCTTATTGTTCCCTGCATTTAAATCAACTTTATCTTTTTTTTAGAACGGTAATTTTTTCACTATCTTACAATATATTTCACACATGCTTCCAGCGAGGCTTGAACCCACAACCTTAAGGTTGGTGAGGAACTCACATACTCAAGGATGTTGGGTTTTTACAACAAATTAACCATTTAATTATCACGAGTACAGACCGGAATATATAAACACGTATAATATATGTAATCAACAAAGGATCAAGAGACGTGTACCTTTTAGCAATTAATGAAACACCGTTCTTGAATATACGCTTGCGTATAATATATATTACCACACAAAACCACCCAAGATCTAAAGGTATATATCTCTACTTTAACACACAGAATACGTTCTTAGCAAACAATTAAGTATGCTTGTACTAGTAGTGATTAAGCAAATCAAACCACCATGTTCTTCACGAAATCAACTATTGAAACCTTTGTGGTTTTCTTCTTATTGAACAAAGAGCAAAACCAAAATCCCTTGTGGGTGTTTGGTCGATCGAGCAAAAAAGGGAGAGGAGAGGAGAATTTTAGGGTTATAGTTTTTCAAGTTATCAAAATAATGATCCTCTGGATCTCTTTATATAGGCATGCAACTTGGCTTGCAAGCTAGGCAATTCCACCTCCTCTTGAAGATTAGGAAACTAATTTACTAAGCAAGAAAGAAAACAATTCCCACACTTTCTTTTTCTCCAAAATTGCATATTAGTTCGTCTTTTAACTATTAATGACTAATATAACTCTCATTAAATATTTATTAACATTTAACGCTCGTTTAAGCTTAATCACTAAATATATTACATTTACTATAATTGTTTAATGTATTAACGCGTGCGTCCCCAAAGGCTCGAATAAAATTTTCGGACATATATTATTTTACGTAGACATAATCCAATAACTCCCACTTAGATATATATCAAATAATATAATAACATTGGTAAGCATCTAGCAACACACCAATGCTCCCAAGAATACCCAAATGTGGTTTCATAAAGTCACAGTTAAATGATTTATGCATTTACAATCTCTTTGTTTCCAACACCGTGTTAAAAATGGATATGGATCAATAGTCATTCCATTATTTAATAATTCTGTTTCTCGTATACGTAATTAATCAAGATTACCAAAAATCATTGAGGCATATCTACATGAGTTTTTGGGTGTGGTAACACATACATCTGATTAATCCTTTGAGGGGCCCAGTGGCGTCATTCTTCAACTATTGAAGGAACAAATTCTTTATTGATTACAAGTGTCATGTCACATGCTTCATAATCACTTCTGAAAATAGTCATTATTCGCTACCTTATTCAGGATAACTTAAACTAAATCAAAAAGGATAATCCACACATGCAAGACCTACTTGCATCTCAAGTCTAAGGATTTAGTAAACGAAATCACTTACAACATTCGCTTAATGACGTTGATCCATAAAGTGATAATCTTGTTAGTTGAGGAAATCCGCTATGCATCTTAAGATTATCATGTGAGTTTGGCGAACACATGCTTTAATATTCAAGATATCAGCAATCACTCAGATTTGTATTAGTTCAACAATATTCTCATATTACTAATCACGACAATGGAGTAATTTAGAATAATAAAAATAAAAATATTATTCACGGATTAAACATGCAAATATAAGACATAAATTATATTAAATATAACTTCATACCACATATCTTTATCATTAATAAAAAAATTTAACATCTCTTATCCAAATACTAAACACAGATCTACATGAAACTACTAGCTAAACGAAGTCCCATGCTTCTAGCATGTTGAGTAAGATTTCCTTTCGATAAAGCCTTCGTAAAAGGATTTGCTAGATTGTCATCTGTGTGAACTTTAAGAAGATTAATTTCGCCAATTCAATACATTCGCAAAGATAATGGTATCTTCTATGGTAGTGTCTGGCGCCCCTCTGAACCCCCAGTTCGTTGTCTATAAGAAGTGTGGCTGAATTATCGCAAAACATCTTAATTGGTTCGTTTATTGTTGGTACTATACCAAGCCTTGAAATAAACTTTCTAATCCAAACAGCTTCCATCTCTGCTTCTGAAGCAGCTATTTAATTCAGCTTATGTAGCAAGCTTTGCAGTAGTACTTTACTTGGAGCTTTTCTAGTCTACTACGCTTCTGTTCAAAATGAAAACGTATCCTGTCAGATATTTCATATCATCTATATCGGTCTCAAATCCAGCATTGCAATAGCAATCAACTTGAAGTTTAGCTTTTGGATTTCCACCATAAACCAAGAACATATATTTAGTATTTCTTAAATACTTAAGAATATTTTTCATAGCAGTCTAGTGAAGTTCACCATGATTCTGTTAAAACTGGCTTGTTATATTTTACGCGAACGCAACATCAAGCCCTTTAGATTCTGTAGAAAATGGCGCTTGTTATTTCTGTGTGAACGTAACATCATAGGTCCTAGTGCATCTAAAACAGCAAATATAATAGACCCTATAAAAAAGCCAGAGCACTAAGGTATATTACTTTGTAGGAATACCCCCGTAAACACTTCATAACATATACCATACAGAATCATACTGACAAAAGAGGAAAGAGAGTGAGTTTAAACTTTTAGAGAGAGAAAGAGGGATAGACGAATTAAAGAGGAGAAACAGAGAACAATGAATTATTTTTAGGAAATGAAACTTACTCTTCTTCTAACAATAAAAAGAGTTTACTTTAATAACCACCGTCGCGTTAAAGGTACGCCGCGGGATATCTTAAGCTAGGGACCCAGGCTCGGTTTTTTTTGCATTCTGGATTAACAACAAACCTCAAAACACTTATAAACAATATTAAGATTCACTATCGAGGCCCCCGATTTCCCAGTAATTATCCTACTAATCAACAAAAACGTTAACTAATTAGAGACCGAAGCTCCATTCAGCAACGAGTACCCAGCTTATGTTTCTTGTTTCTATTATTTGTTTTATACTCTTTTTTAATACTTTTTTTTTTAGTTTTTCAAATTATCATATAATCATAATTTTTTCATTTTATATTTTGCCGCATGGCATCTCCATCACACAAGGAACAGCACATCACTTTAATTATGTTTGTTAGTTTCTCCCCTTGTTTTTCCGACTCAAAAGAAATTAAGGCCTAACAATCTCCCCCGGAAGAGCGAGTTCAATGATGAAACCACTCTACAATGAGATCAGTGAGATTACTTTTTTTGATCGTTTTAAAGCTCGATGTTAATTGGGTCTTTGATCCTCCGTTGTAATCCCTTGTTCCATCAAGCTTTGACGATGGCCGGCTAAGGCCATCTTGTGATCTTTGTGTCTTTGACCAACGATGCCCTAACTAATTGCAAAACTCGAAAGCTTTAATTATCAAATTTTGCGAATGTCTTTCTTTAAAAAAATCTTACAACGAGCTTATCAAGATACGTATGTCTTCGTAGATTGCGAGCATATTGAATGTATGATTGAGTTGCCCGATACCACACGTGTTTTGACCTTCAGGTTTACTATAGTGTTAAACAGAGAAAGAATTGAGTTTCAAACAATCAATCGACAATCTTCCACCTCGTTAAAAAGAGTATATCATAACACATCGAGAGTGCCAATATGCGTTTTTTAATCAAAAGACATCAAACCGTCAAATCATTTAACTAGAGACCAAATCGATATCACAGTTGACACAAGAGTCTTTTTCGAAGTTCATATAATACATCTCAACAGACTCAGAGCAAGTTACCACTCATACCAGAGAGACAGTGTCTTTGGAACTGTCGGCTTCCAAGCAAGACAACTTTTTTCCCAATGCGTTTCATTTGTGAAAACAAATTTAGTATCACATACGGATGTTTACAGCAAATATAAATTCACAAAGATATTGGCGTAGAGACTCTTGATAACAGCTTAGGTGAACTTGAGAATGTTCAACAAGTGTTTGAAAAATATGGAATGTGTCTCCTAGCGCTGAGATTCCAGGGAGGATTTTTAGGTAGTAAATTTCATCCTATAACTTATGCTCTACTAGACCCCCTCTGATAGACAGCATTTTGGTTTTAAGTACTTGGCAAGCTGGAGCATATTTCCACCTATTCTTCAATAAATCAACTGATCCAACCTCTCGATGGAATGGAGCGATTGTCCAAATAGATTATCTTAGTCTGTATTCTACCCGGTCTCCGTGACAAATGAGACAAGGTTGCGCTTCTTATAAGATCGAAACTCGAATGGCTGGTAGAAGAGGTCTGTCGCATACTGCATCACAATCTTCGGGTCCCCCCCTCCCCCCCACCCCCCCACGCTGTCCATTTTTCTCAATTCACATCAAGCAATCACCCCTTAGTTCAAGATTCTGATAGATATGTATTGAACCGCCGGTTTCTGCCTTAAAAGGATTTGTGGAGGGGCATTCTTCTTTAGGACCCTTGTCACATTCCCATACATTTTCTTTTTATTCTTTCAAACCGTCCTTCAATGCCTTACCAAGACGTCATTTTACTTCTAACACCTTGTTTGTGATTGTTTCAGTGTTACTCTAATCTTAGTCAGCGCATTATTGCCCAATATACATTCATCTGTCCCAACAATCATACCTAAGGACTCTTTTTTGTGACTATTTTCTAACTTGTGGATTATTCTTAGGTAGATCTACACGTTCTCCGTTCTTCCCTGGTTGGATCATTAGATTGGATTCCTCTAACCCTAAACCACCTTATGACTTCAGAAATTCGTCATGATAAATTTAAGATGTGTTGGGAATAGATCAAACCAGATAAAACTGTGTTTGTTTACTGTTTCACACACTTGTAGATCGATTAGATCATATTTTAATTACATTTTCCTTTTCATCTCCCCCCTTGATTTTAAATATTAAAAACTTAGTTTTTTGAAATAAACATGTGATTTAAAATCTCTTCTTTGAAAATTCTGTGGGAGTGGAAAATATTATCAGTAAATGTTTTGAAACATTTTGATAATGTTTTGATACATAAAGAATGGTCGTTTGACGATGTACCAAGAACATTAAAACTTGTTTTTTCGAAAGACTCCCCCTCAAAAATGTAGACCAATTGAAAAATTGTTCGTCTTTTTGAAACAACAACTGTAGGTAGTTGGAGCTGTTGACTAACACAAATTCATTTGAAAGATTATGAATTCTCAATCGAGAAAATTCTTGAATAACATTGTGTTCAACTTTTTTGAAAAAAACCAGATGTTAGACGGCTACTTTATCTTCATAATTCCTTCTAGAACACGGTAAGAGGTAAGCCACTCACACCCTCCAGCTAACGAAAACGTACACTTTGCCCCTTCTTTTCCATCTCGCTTGAGCTAAAACAACATTAATTGTCTTGTTAGAACCAGCTCAAGGACCGGAGAAATGGTTGTTTAATTTTCTCGTTGGAGGAATAAGTTATAAACCGTTCCTTTATTTGAAGGGCGTCTCCCCGTTTTATCACACTAACAATTTTCCACATAAGCCATCTAGAAAATAAATTAGAACAATAACATGTTTTGAAACTAAGTTGCAAACAATCGACCGCAATCGAACCTTGCATTTTACCACAAAACACACCCGTGTCCAATGTTAACATTAGATCGTACCATTCTAAGACACTTCAAGTTATCGATTTCCCAAGCAGCACCCTGTCGATAAACTATAAACTCTCGATTCCAAGAGACATGTCGAGAAGAATCTTTTTGTAAATTTTCTGTTTTTCTGATTTTGTATTTATTTACCTGTTGTTCTCAGCATTGCTATGTAAAGGTGGAATATTAATTCCAACTCTTGTCGTGATATAGCTGTCTTGACTGCTAGAGGAACAACTTTTGGAACCAGCTTTGAACTTGACTATTCATTGCTGTGGTCGTGAATTCCGAGTTCTGAACGGTTATGATCAGAAGTCATTTGATGAAGAACGAGGCCTGAACATATGTGAACATACATCATCTCCATGTAGACCGAGGCTTGATCTGCTGCGATCAAACTTCATTACTAACATTGATGACCGAGGCTTAAACTATTGTGTTCAAACGTCTTTTGATGAAGAACGAGGCCTGAACTGATGTGAACAGACATCATTGGATGAAGATTTCATCTTTTGTGAAACCATTCTGGCACTGGTTTCTTAGATATCAGTAATTTCAGCAACCACACTCTGAGAGATTTGTGAAAACACCATTCTCTGCAGCGCACTGCGATTATATCTACTAGACAATCAAAGTAATTCTAGCAAAAATCTGCTGATATTTGGTCCAACATTCACAGCAAAGCCACAAAACTCCTGAGAATTTTTCCCGGCTTTTTCTCATTTTTTTCACGTTCTTTTTTCTCATTGTTGCTAGTGAGCACAATCTGCAAACTTAATTACAGGTCACAAATTCTTTTGTTTCTTCTGACCATTGAAATGACGTACCCTGCCACCTAAAAATACCAAAAAAAAAAAAAAAACCCAGCAGTTATGTCTTTGCCATGCATGAATACTGAGGGATATCTACATCTTGAAAACCATGCGCGGGTATCACACTCTGTCAACCCTTGGACACCGTGTAGCAAGAGTTGAGTAACTTTTCCTATGGGAAAACACCACCCTCTAAGAAACGAACGCACTAACTAAAGATTCCTAAAAAAACCCCGTTGGTTACTTCCACCTAAAGACGAAGATCTAGGGGAATCATTGCGTATTTCTCAAGGGACAGTGGTAGTCTTTTTTGTTTGAGAACCTATGGGTACCCTCTTGGGATCTCTGTCTTTTCGGTTTCTTAGATGCACTCGACTTTTTTCTCTTTCTCTACGGGTCATATATCCTCTTTTGGATGTCTAATATGGGATTTTTTGTTGTTGGGTTGCGACACCTTCCTTTAATTCAGTGCAGAAAGGCACACAGGATTTAACTTAGAGAGGTATATCTAAAGAAACCATTCATCAAGATTTGATTTGCACTGTAAAGGCACTTATTTTTTTTTTTTTGCATGTAGGACATTGCAATTCACATTGACCCTTCACAAGAAAGGCTTTCTTTGTTTCCTTATGTTCTTCCTTTCCCTAAGTGAACAATCATCATTGTTTGATAAAACCCGACTAATTACCGTCATTGATGCTATTGCCATTCCACCTAGGTTTTTGGTTTCTGCAACCATTAGCACACGTGTTTGGATTTAGAATCTAAGCAATTAATCCATACTTAGGTTTTCCATTCACTTCAAGCTTCTACTTTGTCTTCTTGATGTTTGTACACTTATCTTATAAGCTTTTTTCTTCCATCTCAGGCATGAGTAAGTATATGATCCCATGTCCAATCTTGGACAGCGCCTACTTTCTTTTTTTGATTTATTGATCTCTTTTTTCTTTTCTTCTTCCCCACTGAAGTGCTGATGCGTGACACATGCTTGATGGACAATTCCTTCCCCATAGAGGGCCAGGTGCAATCTCACATTGTGACTTTTGAACTGCTTTGTTTTCCTAATCTGAGGTAAATTCTGTTTGAGTGATCTTGATTAAACAAACCAATTTAGTCCCGACACATTTATTGTTTATTTAAACCGAACTAGTTTACTTCGTTTTGAAAACTGTCATCATTTCAGGAGAATCTTTGAAAAAAGGAAACACCTCTGATATATTTTCTCTACTAAAAACATAATGTTGCGTTTTAATGTGAAGCACACATGTCACGGGTATTGAGATTCCATTTGGTTGTTAAGAACAACAGAACTGAGGTTTAATTAAAACTATGAGGGTTTCTTCACGAACGCGAGGGCACTTATCGCCACCTTATAGCGCAGTAGTCTTCTCTCGATACGGCGTTCTTTAACCCACTCTCATCACTCATAAACATTGAGCGATACGTCTCGTTTGTCTTCATTAGCGCTTCTAGGACTGCATCTGTTATCAAAAATCATGAGTGTAAACTTTCTTTCATGAGACGTTATTACATTAGCACACGTTCCTCTTTCCCGAATTATATTAGATCCGTTTCTTATCCTTACCCCCGCCTACCTCATATATCTTTGCACATCCACCATACATCCGAGAATTGTTTTTCGCACTCGATAATAGTTCTTTACAAATGTCTTGTTGTAAGCAAGTTTTCAAGTGGATGAGAACTATCCGGCAAGTGTTTTTTTCTCTCCAGTTTAGAAAAAACTCTTTTAAACAAATTATTATGAAGCTGCTCCCCTTTGATATAAAGGAGACAGATTTCAAGGTTCTGTTTTACGAAACTAGCTTTTGCAAGACATTCACATCTCCTTTACCATTGTGAAGCATATCAAGCATTGCGTAATTCCCAGTATGAAAGACCATTTAAGAATCGAACAGAGAATGCAAACTAATTAGACATATAACAATACTTTAGACCACACAACACATTACGAGAAGTAGATCTCTATAAAATGTTACAAAAAAAACCAGCCTTTACTTCTTTCGCGCAGATTACAAGTTCCGTCAATCGACTCTTCCTACATTTCATCAAAGGGAATTCTTAATACAGTACAGCCCAAAAAGTCCTCATTTCCAGCATATTTTACCTTCGTGCTCTATCTTCTCTACAGTCCTTTGCGAATTGATGAGACAATCAAAACAAGACTGTCCCAGTATAGTTTCATGCTTTGCGAATAACCACAATTAATCAAAACCGTGTTTGAGAGCAAAACTGGATCCATACTCTTAGCACTTGGGACATTCGGAAATGACACTATTAGTAAATTGATTACATACTCACCGTCTTCTTGTTTGACAAAATTATCTAGGTTACTCACTAGTAGAGTCATTGATCAGCTGTTTCTGTGTCGATTATTTCGAGTATATTATTAAGTAGTCACTATAACTTTTGCTACTAATAGGTGCGAGTTAGAAATCACGAGGGTAGAAAGCGTGGCCAACATCTTTTAGCAATGTTTGGCTTAGGTCCTAACCAAACGTTATTTCCTCGTCTACAGAATTAGGTACTTACCTAAGCGTTCTTTAGCGCGTTTCTCAACTGATTCAAGATAGTTATTAGCGTATTCACGGATGGTGACATATCTTTGAAAGTTTCCATAAAGACTGTTTTGGATATGAGTAATCATAATGGTTTCACATTTGTCTTTAATAAAAAATTATCCAATTTTGATATACTCCTCTTATTCCTTTTCAAGAGTCAATGTACCTTCTTTTCCCTCCCCCATTGGGCCTAAATCTGTTTGCACAGGATCAGAAGTATCATATGGGATCTCATACAAACGAGGGCTTTTCAATTAGACAAAGCAGCATCGCTTGAGGGGTCTCCTTTTAGCAGATTACAGCAAAGGTTGATCTAACCATTATACGTTTGACGCTATATCGAGGGTGATAACACATGTAATGGTCTGTATTGACTGATTGGCGTACACTATTCACAAAGAATTTTACATCTTTAACAAACAACTTTTAATTGTTTGTCCATTTCAAATATCATCCGTGTCAATGTCTTTTCCTTGCCTCTAAAGAACCTTTTAAAAAATAAAATCCGAAATAAAAACCTTACTTTCCCTCTTTGAGTTGAACCGTCAAATTGTGACCTAGTTTTAACCAACTCCCCCTGGTCTTTTTTGACATACTCATGTGTTTCTGATTGGAACAACCTGAAATTTCATAGGTTTTATCTTTTTAAAAAACCCCCTCTTGTAGTTCAATGTCTTTACATTACGAGCGACAATTTAGTCCACTAAGATTCTATTCTCATACTCTATACCCTTTTGTTGATTTTTGTCACTATGATAAATTACGTAGTTTCTAATCATCCTGCTCTACGTAGACCTTACGGATCTTTCTACTACACAAAAAATCAACAAGGACGCCGGTAAGATAATCTCTCACAACACACAGGCGCAGTCTCTAGTTGATGGCTCTTGCAAAGTGCGCCAACCGAAAGAACTATTCCCCTAGTACTGCTAGTGTCAGTTCCCGCACCCCCACAGACCACATAGACACTTCATAAAGCGTTTAGTTTTTTTGCACTCCTTTTCGCGTCTTGATGTTAATCGATGCGTTTACTTTCTTTAAACAATTGCTTTAATTAAAACCGTTTGCACTTCTTCATCTCACACACTCTACCTCTGCCTGTAATCATAGTAGTCAATCTTCAGACACAACATTTCCAAATCAAGAGTGCACGATCGGACGGGCGTTATAGTTCTCGAACGAACGTGCTCCACACGAAAAACTCTAGCAACATACACTCTCCCCTTCAACAAGCCCAGCATTTTTACTTTTCTTTATACATTTTTGTGCGACAATACTGTGCGTTATCATACATACACAATATATATTTGTTGAATCAGGAATGACATCTGCTATTCACAAATATCTATAATCCGCATTCTCCAATAAATCATTACACACATCCATCTTCTCTCTCCAAAAAAAATGTGGGCGTCGTTTAATAAGTAGACATTGTTGTCTTCATAGTCTACACATCACAGAGAAGACAGAAACTGCAAACAGCATACACAAACACATTACGTCGTCTCACATCTATTGGGACAACACACATCGACTTGTTCACCAGCCGCGTCTGATATGTGAGTCCTAGTGATACTACACACCACGATATCATAGACACAATGGTGCCATGACAACATTGATCTATCTGTTCTAGATAGGAGATCCACTCTAGTGTATCTCACGCTTTCAGACGTGATGATATACATGATTCTATATCCTTCACAACCTACAGGACTCAGCCGAGAGCGCACATAGTACAGGCACAAGAGCAGGAAGAGTTAACCATTGAAGAAAGGTCAAAGCTGTTTGTAAAACTTATGAACAAAAGGAAGAAGCATTTTGCAAAACTTAAAGCAGAAGAGCAGAGAAGAAAACCATCAACTAAGGCTCAAAAGAGAAATACAATGTCTACTTATCTGAAAAACATGGCTAGATACAAGCACAATCAATTGAAGACCAAAAGCTTTGAGGATATTCAAATTTTATTTGATAAAGCCATGACAAGGGTAAATACATTTGTAGACATGGATACAGAGTTGGTGAAAGGCATTGAGACAAGAACAGAAGGAAGTTCTAAAAGAGCAGAAGAAGAACTTGTGTCTGAAAATTTAAAGAAGCATAATTTAGATGAGAATGTAGAAGCTGAAGTAGATAAAGAAGCAGAGATGAAAAAGCATATGGAGATAGTTCCTGATGATGAGGTAGCAATTGATGCTATACCTGTTAGGTTTTCGAAGCTCATTAACGACATGAGAAACATCAGAATGACCATGTCCAGAATGCAGCTTAACTCTAAGTTTGTGAACTCAAAGTTAATGTTGCTAGGCATACACTTACTACTGCCAGTGTTTGTTACTGCTATAAGGCATAAACTTACTACTGCTGGTTAAGTTAATACTTCCAGGCATAACTTACTACTATTGGGTTAGTTAATGCCGTTAGGCTTAACTTAGTACTGCTAGTTCAAGTTAATGTTGTTGAGGGTGATTTCATAAATACTTTAATTGAGTGTTTCTTTCAATCACTTAATCGTTTTCAATCTTTGTTATACCCTATAATCATAAACCCTAACTCAATTTCATTGTTAATCATCAAAACCCAACATCAATGGCTGCCCTAAAGTTCGCTAGTTCACACAACATGGTCGCATTCTTACATAAACCCACTGAAAGTGATGGATTGGAGCAAATTGTGGATTTTTTAAATGCACATCCTATCAAATATGCGTTAACGGTTAATCCCACAATCTATACTTCATGTATTGAGCAATTCTAGAATACTACAAAGGTAAAAACTATTAATGGAGAAGTGCAGATTCAAGCCCTAGTGGATAAGAAGAAGGTGATCATCACTGAGACAAGTATAATAAGTGATCTTCAATTAGAAGATGCTAAAGGTACTGAATGTCTGCCAAATGCTACAATTTTTGAACAGCTGACACTCGTGGGGTATAAACATCAAGTTTAGGGGAGGATTGTTGGGATTAAAAGTTTTTTTGAAGCTGTTTGGAAGTTACTGTTGCTAAGGTTAGAGTTACTACTGCTAAGCATAACTTAGTGCTGTTAGTGATATTAGTGAAAAATATGCTAAGTAGTTAGTATTGTCAGTTACTACTTCTAGTATGTATTACTACTGCTAATGGAAGTTAAGACTAGTCAGATACTTAAAAGAAATACTACTAAGTAGTTAATATTGCTAGTATAAAAGTTACTACTGTTAGTATAACTTAGTACTGCTAGTATATGTTAGTACTACTTGAGTAAAGTTACAAATGTTAGCATAAAGTTAGTACTGCTAGTGTAACTTAGTACTGCTGATGAAGAATGAAGAAAAAATTCTAAGTAGTTACTACTGCTTGTACACAGTTAGTGTTGCTAGTATAAAAGTTAATGCTGCTGGTTACAACTGCTGAAAGATTACAACTGCTAGAAGAGTTTCTACTGTCAGAAAGATAAAGACAAGAGAAAGGATAAAGATGAAGATTCCTTATCAAGATTACTTACTGGATAAGTATGAGATATTTTTATAAAAGATATGTATAAGTTATTTGTTTAGAATATCATGATAACTTAGGAAAATATTGTAAGCCTGTTAGGACTCCTTGGTGTATAAAAGGAAGTCCTAGGGTATAGAGTTTATCATACCAAAATTGTATAATTCAGATATCTAGAAAAGTGTTATTTGTAGCTTTAAGGTTTTGTAAACCCTAACACTATTAAGAGTGTTCATTTTATATTGAGGCTGAAAGTTTAGTAAACTGTTTATTATTACTGTTTTATTGAAATTCTTCTTAGTGTCATTGACTAGATTCCGCATAGTCTTTTGATATTCATAATCAAAGTTTTTGTCATAGTTGTTTTGGATTTATTCAATACAACTTAAGCTTATACAAGCTAAGCAAGATCTATTATATTGGGATCTACATTTTCATACCATACACCTAACGTTACAACCCTTATAAATACCTCTTTGATAGTAATTCCTAGGTGCTTACGCCAAAGTAGTGGAGGTTTGATCATTTATCAAACTTATGGTAATCTATATGTTATGTAAGGTAATGAGTGTTAATTTTTCTGTTTCCCATATTGCTATAATTCATTATACACCAGAGAGCAAGTGAGAATCTAAACACTTATGTGATGTGCTAGTATATAATTTTCGTGCTTTTATTACAAGGTCGATCTGGTTATGCCATAAATTAATTTTATTTAGTAAGTTAAATGCCGCAGACTTTGCTATTTATTAGGTAGAAAAGCTTATTTGCTTGAGGACAAGCAAATCCCAAGCGTAGTGATATTTACTGAGGTGTCATTTTATACACTTTTTTGGGGTGATTTAACCCCCAAATTCATGCAAATATGCTCTATTATTGCACTAAATCCTTTTGATCGTTTAATTAGCATTTGAGAAGTACTTAGATGGAATACACATGACTTGTGCTTGACTCGGGAAGAAACAAGGCAAAAACTCTACTTTTCAGCTTTGTGACCACCATCATGACGTGGTCATCAAACGTGCCCAGAAAAGTAAATTTTGGATGAGTTTTGTGACGGTTTAGTGTGTGGAGATGGCGTCACCAAAAGTTCATAACGGTGTCACAACTCTAATGTGACGGCGTCACAAGAAGACCTGGTGACGTTAGGATTAAGTCAATGCAAGAAACCCTAAGTCAAGATCAACAGGGTGATGGCGTCATAAAACCCTAGTGACGCCGTCACAAGCTATTTCTTATATATACAAGCCCTTTATTTTCATAATTCGTGTGTGGAACTTTGGAGAGTCATACTGCAGCTACTATAGACGAATTTTAGGGGTTTTTATTTCCCTTTGTACTTACATACTCACATGTTGGTTTAAAGTTAAGTAATTCAATCTTTAATCATTCAAAAATGTCTATGTGTTTGATGATTAATTGCTTTTCTTTTCTTCTTGTTAACATGTTAGGCTAAATTTAATTGTGTTTGCTTATGATTGCATGAGACCTAGTTGTAAAGTTTAACTATTGTTTCTTGTTAGTGATGTGCACGTTAGGCATTAAAAAACTAGCTATAATATATTAAATTAGCATAGACATCTAGTGAAACGTGACTAGTAAGAAAGTCGTTTTGGTAAGATAACTATGTAAGTATTTAATGTGTGTGGTTTAACTATTGGGTAGGGTGAGCATTTTTAGGAGTTGTCTACTTAGATGATCACGTAGGCGCGTTTCTAACCAATCCAAAATTAAAAGAGGGAATACTTAGCATTACACTAACGAAGGTGACTAAAAAATAGGTTAGACAAATCAACTAGGGGGTAGCGCATAATTAAGTGAGCACGTATGTTTACCTATACGAGTTCCCATAACTTTTATTTTACTTGCAAAATTATGAGTAGTTTAGATTAGTTTAAAACCATCTCTCTCAATATATTGATTTACTTGCTTTCTAAAAAATATAAAAACATAAAAATACTATTCTCTCAACCTTTAGATCTTAGTAACATACAATTTGAACCTACCTCACTATTCCCCTAGAGAACGCTCAATCCCCCGAGTCTTGCCTATACTACACTACAACGATTGGGTACTCTGCCTAGGAGGATTTTGAAACTTCGGGTTGCAATCCGCCGCATCAAGTTTTTGGCGCCACCACCGGGGAATAGTCTAGGTTTCAGATTCTATTTAACTTAGATCTACTCACTAGATTCTTATCAAGTGAGATTTTTAATTTTCTTTTCTTTAGCTTTCTCGTAGTCTATCTTTTCTTCGTTCCCTTTGTACGTAAAAGTCCTCTTGTTTATTTTGTAAATAAAGTTGTCATTTAAAATGTATAGTTATAGTAATTCTAGTTTAGATAAATTAAAAGGGTTAGCTAAAACCTTGAAAAGTGGCTCCCCTTTTAGACCAGATAGTGAATTATATGAAGCGTTGAGACCTTATCAACGTTGGAAGCTCGGTATGAAGAGACCCTTAGTAAAAGTGACTAAATGCACTAAACTTTTGAGAAGAGCTCCCTAGCACTGACCCATAAGTTGGATGACATAATAGATTTTCCTAAGTCACAGCCTAAGAAAACAAATAAGGAGGATTCAGAATATGGGATGGTTAGAGTTGGGATACCTAGTTGCATGCTTAGGATAGACTTCACCAAAACACATGATAGAGGTGATCAAAATATGATGGAAGATAAGGTGGAAAATCCAAGCCCATAAAGAATCCACGAGTCCTACCATCATTTGAGGTATACACACCACCCGTGCATTATCCGAAAGAAATAGAAAAGACTTTAGGAATCCCAATGGAGGTAGAACCTTTGGACCCCACGAAACTAGAAGATGTAGGTTTGGATACTTGTAATCATGACATTCCTGTTAGTTCTAGGGAAGCTCCTAGTTTTGATGAACCGAAGCCTGAACCACAGCCCTTAACTAATTGTCCATCCTTAGATGTAAGTCTAGGAGACAAGAGAGGCCCCAAACCACCCATTAAACCGTATAGTCTAGAAGGTTTTAGGATGAAGGTAGTAGACAATTTGACCATTCATACATCGCCTTCACCTCACGTGGCACATTCCCACCCTAAGGGTGTGTATTGCTATCATCACCCATGTGTAGATGATACCAAGAAACATTATGGATTTAAACTAGGTTTATTTGGACAAAGTGGATCCTTAGGAGTTAATTTTTCAAATTTGGAGATGATAGAAGATGACTGGCAATTAGAATCTAAAGAAGTTTCTTTTTTAGGTGAAGGACTTAATTTACCCGTTAACCCGAATAAGTTAGAGAATGTTAGGATTAAAGAAATACAGCATTTGGAGCATATAATTCAACAACCACTTTTTCAACATATGGCTCCTTCTTACCATAATGGTGTGTATCATTACTATCACCTGAGTTTGACCTTGAGTTTAAGAAAACCTCCCTTTTATCTGTTAAATAAGGGTAGAGTCAGGCTCGTGACTCGCACAAAAACAAGCGCTTCTCGGGAGGCAACCCGAGCATATTTCATTTACTTGTTTTAATTTTTATTTTTATGCATTTTAGGAGTGTCTTGTGTTTGTAATTTTATTATTTGTTCTTATATGTTTAAATGATATATGATCATGTTTTTTTTGTTTTTAAACTCGTCTTAATTACAGACAAAGGTATTTTTCATAAAATAAGTGTAGGGAGAAAATATTTGGTTAATAAGAACCGCTTCAAACATGTAAAATAGATAAGTTATGATTAATTCACATTTTATATTAATTTGTTTGTTTGTTTGAGTCATATATTTGTACTAACCGTTTTTGTGGTTTATGCAGTAATTTTTCCAGGAAATAACTAATAGGATGTTTGATGAGGTGTCATTCTATACACTATTTCGGGGTCATTTAACCTCATAAATCATGCAAATATGCCCAGATTATGTGCTTAATCGTTTGTTTTCAGGTTTTTAGCACTTGGATGGCATTTGGAGGAAATACACGTGACTTGGGCTCATTTGGAGAAGAAATGGACGAGATTACGGACCTACACCAAATCCATGAAGAAATATTGTTCTTAGAGCTTGGAGACGGCGTCGCAGGCATAAATCGACGCCATCGTGATCCATCTAGAGACGGCGTCAAGACGTGGCCGACTTAATGAGGATCTAGAATCATCCACGTAGCGACGGCGTCAGGATTACAATGCGACACCATCATAGCGATATCTATATAAATACTAAACCGATTTTAGGGTTTCAAGTGTGTAACTTTGTATAACTTTTGGGAGACGAACCCTAGCTCTTGTAGCAGCTTCATATGTCATTTTTAGGGCCTTAAAACCCTATTGTAAATACCTTGAATCCATGTTTTAATTCAGGTAAGGTTATCTATCATTAATCATTCAATATGTATATGTGTTGTAATGATTGATTTATCTCTTTGCTTTCATTATAACATGCGAGGCTAAACCCTCCTTTGTATTTACTTAAGATTACATGAAAGTCAGATTATAGATCCTTTTACTGTTGCTTCTTGATTGATGATTGTGCACGTTAGGTTCTAGAAAACTAGCTTTTGTCTGTATCGCTATAGACATGTCTAGGTAAATGAGAGTGCGTAGAAAGGATACCATCGGGTAACAGTCTTTACACTACCTTGCCTCTTTATATGGTTTATCCCTCTTAAGATATTTCACATGCATTTAATGTACTCTTAGGGGCCTTGTAATAGTCTTCATACTACCTTACTTGTGTGTTGCCCTGACGAAATATTATATAGACGGCGGGTTCATGTAATCCGTTCATGACCTAGGAAATACTTACACAAATCATCACAAGTGTGACAAGGCAACAGGATTAGGAGAAGCAATCTGATAAGTAATTCATGATTAAGTAAATATATTTAATTATCATAAAGTTATCACTAGTAGATTAGATATTAGTTTAATTAGTAGTTAAACAAACCAACCTCTCAAACCATAGATTTATCTGCTTTCCTATAAATATAAAAACACAAAAATAATCTTCTCCCATCCCCTAGAATTCTGTTAGACCGTGATCAAGCCTTCCCAACCTATTCCCCTAGAGAACGATAATAACCCCCGAGTCTTGCCTATACTACTACTACAACGGTTAGGTACTCTGCCTAGGGAGTTGTAAAACTTCTTGTAGAAGTCCTTTATGACAACCGCATCAAGTTTTTGGCGCCGCTGCATGGGGAATAGTTAGGTTTTGATCATTGTTTAACTTAGTTCTACTCGCTTGAATCCTTTCAAGTGAGAATTTAATTTCCGTATGTTAGCTTTCTTGTAGTCTATCTTTTATTTGTGTGTTTGTTCGTAACTTTCATTGACTATTCCATTTTTCACTATGGAGAATGCTAATCCACCACCAACCAATAATCGTCCTGTCCTACCTGCTGTGCTGCGCGCAAGAATTGACCAAGAGCTCCATGAGCTATAGTTAATTTCGACCTTTGTTGACTCTCGTTTAGAGAGTATTGAACAATTTCTTAAAAACTTCGCCAATCAACCTAATGAGACCGATATGAATGACCTTGAGTCCGATGAAGAATTGGTAGAAACACCCCTTGTTTCTCCCTTTCCTCATTCAGATGACAGTGAAGTGCTTAGTGAATTGATGGAGTATGAGAATGTTGGAATGTTACGCCGAGAAAAGGCAATCAATAGTTTCGATGGGGGTGACTTGGCATTTCAATGTATGATCGGATTTAGGACGTTTGTCGCCTACTTTGATCCCTTCTTGCCAATGAACATTATTACGCGTAAAGCCTACAACACTATAATGGTAGAAGGATTAGAAAGTACTGGGAAAAGCTTAGTTACCATTGTTAGGGATGTCTACGTGTTTGTAGGCAGCTTCACCTACATCACTTACTTTTGTGGTATTTGAAGACATAGGAGAGTTTATTCAAATAAATAAGGCTGAAGTTGTAATGGGTAAACCCTTTAGGAAAATCACTAAACTCGAATATGATTACGCTAAGAGATTAATGTCTTTCAATAAGGTCTTTGATAATTACACATTCCAAATGGGATGCACCATACCTAGGTTTAAACATTGGGGGCACGTATCATGGAGTAAGATCTCACCCATCCTTGTACAAGAATTGTTTGAACCTAGGTCCCGTATACCAAGTGGATGAAAGTATGAAAGAATGGCTCATTAATGGACACGTGAGCATTCATGAACTAACGTAAGAATGTGTGAATTCCAGTCTAGCCACAAGACTCGTAAATAAAGAAAAGCTCTTTTTAGGAGGCAACCCAATATTTACTTTTCTCGTATATTAGGAGTGTCGTGTGTTTTAATTCTTTATTGTTTGTTTTATTATGTTTGAATTATTTTGTAATCATTCTTTATTTGTTTGTAACTCCGTCTTATTTGCAATCAAAGGTATTTTGCCACAAAATAAGTGTAGGGGAAATATCTGGTTTTTAGAACCAAATTCAAACATTTAAAATATATTGTTTAGACCAATTCGCGTCAGTTTCGAGTCATATGATTGTAACGATTAATTCTAGGTTTTTATGCAGTAATTTCTCCAGATTTAACTAATAAGATTGTGTGCAGGAAATTTCTCATTAAAAATGTTAGCCTCAATTTATTGAGTCGAACAAGGAAGTTCGGTCACTCTACGATGGAGCTTCGGTCTTTAATTAGTTCTGGAGTATGATGGTGTTGATGATGAATGGGTGTTGCATAAACTGGTGTGAATTGCTGAGGAGGTGGATACATTGAATAACATGAATGTTGTAGTGACTGAGATGGATTGTATAGAGTTGGAGAGTTAGATACGAAAGCAATAGAATCCGAATATATTTCACGATTGATACGAACTTCATTAGCATGTCGTTCATGTTGACTAAGGTATGCATACAACTGATCATAGTTGTTGGTATACAAACTCTTAGCTAACTTCACATCAGTGACAAACTTGCTCCATTCTAATGGAAGAGCATTCAGAAACTTGGTATTGACTTAAACTTGTTGCATAGTCATCCCAATAGTATGCATGTCATTGATCAACTAAGAGAATTCTAAAAATAGTACTCATACAGTGTTTCACCAGGAACATAAGCAAACTTATTAAGCAAGTTATACAATCTGCATTTACGTTCTTGATATGATAATTCAGTGCCTTTCATTAGCATCTTGACTCTATTCTAAATATCCTTAGCCTCTTCTTGATGGTTAACAAGTGAATACACATTAGGTGGAAGACCGTGAAGAATGATATTCGTTGCTTGAACATCCCAATCATCTTGAAGTTGTTGTACTTAAGTAAGTTTGGAGTATTTATTAGGTCTAGTTTGCCCATTTTCTTCAACAGTTGGATAAACCAATGTGTCGTAACCCGGAACCACTTTCACTTCACCATGGTAACCAAGAAAATAGAAAGGAGATATGAAGAAATTGTAGAGAGAAGTTAGAGAGAGAAACTAAGAAAGAAAAAGAGAGATGGTTAATTCTTGCAAGTGTAAAATGAACAAATTAGAATCCAACACCTCTCCCACAATTGGTGAGGGGTTTTTATACACTTAATGGGCGACCTTGTAAGGTTGTTGGTCGTGGTTTAACGTCATGGGTTATGTCGGGGATTACTCAAGGAACTTAGTCTGGAACTAGTACAAAGATATTATGTTCCACGACGCCCGTTTACACCTTCTAGCATATTACAAACATAAATGGAGATAAAAGATTCGAGATTTAATAATATAATTTGAGGCTAACAATCTCCCCTAAGCTTGGTTTCTATGAGATTCCAAGCTTTCATGTTAGGAATTGTTATCTTGAGGCCAACACAATCTTCCTCGAAGCGAGGCTTCTTGCAGATTCTGAGCTTCCATGTCTACAGAAATATTTGGGGCTAATAATCTCCCCTAATGTGTGGTCTTCGAATTTCTGTGGTGAGATCTTGAATCTTGCTTCCTTGGACTTGTTGAGATTGCTTTGTCGTTGAGTTCTTAAATATTTGGTCTTTGTTATGTTGTAGGCTTGTTCCTTCATGTTGTGTGATCTTTGATCTTTAGCCTTTGTCATTGTCTTTTGACTTCGTCTTTAATTTCGAGATCTCTAAATCTTTTCCTTGTTTTTCTTGACCTCTTGACACCCCCCCCCCCCCACCTCCCCACCCCCCCCCATTGCCGATTTGTGTCTTGACTTAACAAGGCTCATACTTTACATTTATTGAAATCTCTTTATTAATACCATCGAAGCTGGTTTCTGAGGAGGAATCTTGATTCAGAGTTTGCAGAAGTCTTTGTCTTTAATACTTGAGCTTTCTTGATTCTTGATTCTTGAATCTTGATGCTTATAGTATGTCTCTGTAGTTTGAGCATGAGCATGTGTTAATGAATCCGACTCAGCTGGAATGAGGTGTCTCCATCTCCATCTTTATATGAATCCTGAAATAAAACAGTCAGCAATAAAGCTTGTGGACGAATATGGATTTGTTATTCGCCCAAATTTGGTTAGATTAATCTCTGGTTCTGTGAGGACCAACCTGTGATCAGGTAGATTCAATTTAGAAGAATCTCCTTGACAAAATTTCCAGCTTTTAGCGTAAGATCCTTTAAAACAAATGTATTAGATTCACCATGCTAGCTTGTTCTCAATATCGAAACCTCTCAAAGCAGACAACACGATATGAGTGAATCGGTTAGTTACTATCTTACCGATTGAGTCGTCAATTCATTTACTGGACCATTATCGATATCCAGTTATCACAAGTTTGATTCATATAGAATCTCGCAAGTCACCTACCGAGAGCTTGTTTGATATTGCTTCAAACAGGATTGCCATCTTCACTGTTAATACTTAAGTATCACTTGGATGTTCAAGCATAATCACAAGGATAATGCGTAGGACTCTTGTTAACAGCTTGTGAAGTTATTGATGTTCAACAAGTGTTTGTAATGGAATTTGTCCTAATGAGATTTATTTTATTGATCTCTTGACTCTAGACTCGATTAGTGCGTTTTGGTTTTAGTACTCGGAGGCTGGAGCAAACTGCCACCTATTCAATATCAACTAACTCGGAGTGAGAAAGTCAATAGAAGTCAAGTGTATCTTAGTGACAAATGAGACAAGTATCTTTTGAGAGAAACTAGAATGGCTGGGAAGGGTTATGCATTGCATCACTGGGTCCATGATGGTCATTCTTTAATATCAGAATTCATCTTTGACCCAGTTTTTGCCTAAGGTATAGGGAGGGCTGCTTTATTTTCACCCTTTATCTATACATTTCTTTTTCTTCTATCACCCATTTCACCAATACTTACCAAGACGTCATTATTAAAACCTTGTTGTGATTGTTCCAGTGTTAGCTCAATCTTAGTCGGCATTATTCCCTTATTCTCGTTCATCTCCAATCATACATAAGGACTGCTATTTCTAACTATGGAGTGTTCTTGGGTAGATCCATCCTGTTCTAGTTGGATATGGATAGTACCTAACCAAAACCTCTTATGGGACTTTTAGGAATCAACAGCGTGAATTAAGATGTTGCTTGGGTATGAGATCGTAACTATAAAAACCTTTTCGAAGAGTATCAATGCACTTTGAGGTCGATTAGATCACTTATTATTTTTCAAGATCACATTTTAATTACATTTCTCCCCTTATTTTAAATACTAATTCACTTAGTTTTTGAAATACCATGTGATTAAAATTTGTCATGAGAATCCTGTGGATAAAACTTTTATACTTAGCATGAATTATATAGAACATGAACTTGCTCCTCAATTTACATATGTTTGACACTAAAAAATGATACCAAGTTGTAAAATGAATATAAAATTGAGGGTTAGCATTGTTGAGCACACAATTTTGAAAGATTATGAATTGTCATTGAAGAATTCTTGAGAAATTATGCTCAACCACTTAATCAACTTATAACATATAATCTATTGAGTAGTCATTATTATTACTGATTTATTTTTAAGAGATTTTTGATGACATTTTGAATACATAAAATGTCATGTTATGATGTATCCAAAAACATTAAAACTTTGTTTTTCGAAAAACTCTCCCACAACTTGGACTCATTTTGAAAATGACACCAAATGTAAAGAACTGTCTTGTAAACTGATGAGGGATGGAGTGTTGATACACACACTCTGAAAGATTATGAATTGTCATTGAGAAATTCTTAAAAAATTATGTTCAACATTTTGAGAAACATCATGTTAGAAGACTTCTCTTCTAACGCTAAGGATAAGCGAACTGAAACGTTCACTCTCCTTTGTCATTTGGGTCCAAGTTGCAATCTGAGAGCAATTACAAGTCATAAAGAAAATTAGAAATGACATGTTTTTGAAAACATTTGAAACTCTTGCTCGAACTTCATTTACACGCCCGTGTCGATGTTAATTAACATTTCTATGTACGTAAATGTTATTGATTCCAAGAGACATGCGAGAAGATTCTTTTAATTTTTTTTTTATTTTTTGATTTTGTATTTTCTTTTTGAAATTTTATATTTTTGTATATTTTTTAATATTTACATGTTGTCTTCAGCAATGATTGTTGTAGTTGGAGTGATCAGTTATGTTGTAGATTGAGCAGTCGCTGAAGGTGGTGTGTCTTGTTATGTAGAATTATCGGTGGGAGAAGAAGATTTGTTGACACATGAAGTACCTGCAGTGAAATTCATCGTACAAAGGACCGAATAGAAGATCCAACTCTTGTTTTGACGGAGCTGTTGTATCTACTAAAGGAACAACTTTGGGAACCAGGTTTGAACTAAACGGTTCATTGTTGTGGTCGTGAATTCTAAGTTCTGAACTGTTATGATCAGAAGTCATTACTTGTACATCATATCAAAATTCCTTGAAGTCCTGGTTTCTGAGATGTCAGTCTTTTTAACAACCAAACTCTGAGTCCTTCTTTTTTAAGATTGAAAGATGTACCTGCACTTAAGTTAAGAGTACCTGCACTGACATCAAAAGTTTGTTCGCATTCATATTGGTTAGTGATATCTTCATTTGAACCATTTGTGGGTTCACTGTCAACCTTGGTTGTGCTAGATGTGAATATCTTTCCAGTAGGAACCCACTTAAGACCAACTGTCTTAAAAAAATTACCCGTCGGTCTCCACCTAAGACAAGATCTAGGAGTCATTGTTTTCTTATGCACAACGGAAGTCTTTTTTATTGAAACCTATGTCCTTTTGGGATCTGTCTTTTTGGTTTCTTTGCAACACTTACTTGCCCTACGGGTTTGTTTATGTTCGTTGTCTTATTGTATGGAACCTTAGCACGTGAGTTGACTTCATTCAGGAAATTTGTTACACAAGAATCATGATTTGCATTAAAGACACATTTCTAACATGTCGAGCAAACAAAATGTTTAGAGTCAGAAAAATTTCTAGAATCCCTAGATTGTTCTGCTATGGGTACAGTCTTAGTAGTGACGCAACTCCTTAGATGCAGGCCAATTCCTAGACTTTTGGTTATTGATCCTAGGTTTTGGTTTGCTACCATTCGCTATGCTTTGGGATCTAGCAGAAGGCATCACACTAGTTTTGGAATTCCTGCCTATTTCCTGTGTCTGTTTCTTAGCTTCCTCTAGGTAGTGATTATGAACCATGTCATTTGAGCTATACCTAGATGAGCCAGGTGCAATCATGTGATGAGGTTTTGCACAAGCAGATTCTTTCCCCTTAGGCAAATAATGCGTAGTGACTGGTTTTGGCAAATCGTTGTTCACATCAACTTGGGAGGCAAACCATGGTTTTGAAACTCTAGGTTGTTCAGACTTAAACGCAGTCAGTTGTCTAACAACTGATTGGTTTCTTAGTGGTTGTAAAACCGGTTTCCCTAAGATTGATGATTTTGCAAACTTAGTATTCACACTATTTCCTGTTAATTTTCTTAACTCATTTTTTAATGTTGTAATTGCAAATCCTTTTTCTTGAAGTTGAGCTTTGAACTCAGCATTTTGAGCAATCAAAGAAGTTGTGTGTTCTATAGTCTTAGCTCTCGTTGTCTTGATAGAATCAGACAGTTCTTTGTAATGCCTTTTCAAAGTCTCATTTTCCTTAAGTAATTTAGCCACTTTATGTTCCAATTCGATGTTTATTGTTTCAATTACATCTATGTCATGTTTAATCTTGGCTTCATTACTTTTTTACTTTTGAAAATTGACCATGTTGCCCTTCTTTTAAAGCTTGATTTTGATATTTAAGTTCAAGATTAACACAATGTGCTTCCATTCTTAAAAAATCTTTTTGAAATTGGGCAACAGTCTTTTTAAGACAAATATTTTCAGATTCGAGAGATTGATTTAAGAGTTCAGTTGTCTGGTTATCAGTTAATATAGCAGGCAAACGAAGTTTGTCATGACATTGTTCAGCATTCTGGTCAACCTCTCCTTCATTATTGAATTCAGGTTACTTAGTATGTTGTTGTCCTGTAGCAAATACATTATGATCAGCAATCAATTATACCTCAGCTATTGGCTCTTCATCATATATGGGTCTGATATCTGCATCATCAGCATGTGCATCATTTCTTGATTTGTTGCTTGTATCCTGCTCCACTGATTCTGTCCTAATACTTGTTGTGTTAACTAAACTAGCATCCAATACTTTACACGTATCAACCTTTCCCTCTGTTGTCTGCATCTGTATTTCATTCACCCTGGTGTCATACTCTCATTTATGTAGTGCTCTTTCATTAATTAACTTCTTAACAGATTCCATGTGTTGAATCAGTGTATGATAGAATTCTGGAATCTTGAGTTGAGTGTATTGTAGAAAGTAGTTGCGTGTCATTACAACATATTCATCATCCAAATAAATCTGTGACTTGATGAAACATCTGAAACTGTGTCTCGAGTACTTTAAAAACAGCCATGGATCCAATCTCTTGAAATTCTTCTTTGTCAAATTGCTTTTCTAGTTGATCCATGTTTAGGAACATTGTGCTTGTGAAATCTCTACATATTGACCAAAGAGTGTCGTAAATGCGCATTTGAATCCACACTCGGTTCGAGTTCCTTTTAAGTCGTTGTTTGAAAGAAGCTTGAGGTGTGAATGAAGTCGTCAAAAAGATACCATGCAACTTCCTTTTGCTTTGTCTTAAATTTGTTGCATTTGTTGATCTTCTGAATTAGAACACAAAGATAAAGTATCTTTCGTTTCCATTTTACCGTGAATTATGAAGTGAAAATGATTTGTAGGATCTTAAGTAGGTAAAGTGTTTGTTGTTGTGGATTGAAATCAATTAACGTTTACGGGATTTTACAAATCTATGATTTAAACCGAGAAAAGAAATGGAATCTTTTGCGGGATTTTACAAAATCAAGAAGAAACCGTGAAATAATGATTAATTGTTGTTGAAATCATTGTTGTTGTAGAAGAATTTGAGCTTTTTTTAATGATTGGTGAGCTTAAAATGACGAACGGTGCACAAACTTGCAACTTAAAATGAGTAACGGTTGATTTAAACTCAAATAAGGACTAACAGTGCAATTACGATTCACTTTGGAGGACTAATGGCTTAATTAAGGTATTTAGGACTAACGGTGTAAACTTGTTTAAACATTGAGGGTTAATAATCAAAGAAAGGATGAGTGGTGAATTTGTCTTAGAGTCTAGGGACTAAAATTGCAAAATTCCACTTTTAATTAATAAAAAACGTTTCCCTCCCAACAGTAGTCTTTCTTCTTCGTTCAAATTTATAAAAATGAAACAATTGTATTTTAGTTCTTGCGAGTTTGTACGGTTATCGTCGGTAGAAAATAAATATACTACGTTGATCGAAAAAGGATCACGATCACAATGGTATATGTTATTAGTCCCGTAAGTTACCATCACTCAAAACCAAAAACTCGAAAAGACTCTACAAAAATCGGTTTAGATTGCCCTGATTTATGTTAAACCGCCTCCTACATAGGTTGCTAATCCGCCTCCTTCTACTGAGTTGCTAATCCGCCTCCTACACAAACTTGTTAAACCGCCTCGTACACGAACTTGTTAAACCGCCTCGTGAAGGACTTGTTAAACAGCCTCGTGAAGATAGTTGTTAAACAGCCTCGTGCTACAAGATTGTTAAACCGCCTTGACAAAAAATCAAAATTGTACTATCGTCCTTGTCTTTGTCTTCTAGCATAACCAACAAAAACCCAACGTCCCTGTTGCTAAAAACTTGGATCTTTGTCTCCTTCTTGTCTACATGGACCCAAGAGAACACAAACAACCCAGAATTTAAGGTCTCAAAATAAGCAGTATTACAAGTTATAAGCCACAAAACTAAGGCACCAAAAAGCTATTGATAAGATGTGTTATCAAAGTTTATAGCTTTTTGTATGAAACAAAATAGAAAACCAAAAACAACTACTGAATAAGTCGTAACTTATTGCTTGAGAATAATCTGTTATGAGGAACTCGTAAGCCATACTAACCACTTTAATAAGCTTGAAAATAAGCATGAAAAAGCTGTCATGAATCAAAAGAAGTTTCGAATATGATGTAAAAACAAGCAAATAAGATAGGAAGAAAATAAAGAAGAATAGTGAGAAGTTAGAGAGAGAAACTAAGAAAGAAAAAGAGAGATGGTTAATTCTTGCAAGTGAAAATGAATAAATGAGAACCAACACTCTCTCCACACTTGGAGAGGGGTATTTATACCACTTAATTGGCCGGACTTATAAGGCTTGTTGGGTCGTGGTTTAATGTCATGGGCCGGGCTCGGGATTTCAATTGACCTTAGTTCGGAACTAGCACAAGATTAGATTATGTTCACGAGCCCGTTTACCCTTCTATCCTATTACAACATAAATGAGATAAAGACCGAGATTAATTATATAATTTCAGGCTAACATAATGGACCATTATCGATTGAATCAAGCATCATCCTACCATGTTTCTTCCCTTTGATGAATACATGTATACGACTTGCCCATGAATCATACATTAATTTTTCAAGCATTGGAGGACGGTTCTCAGCTCCAACAACAATGATGTGTTATGCTAAAGTAGTCATCTTGAATTAATTGAAAAGTGAAATGATTAAAAAGTGATCGAACAGTGATAAAGGAGGATTATATTAAGAGTTGTTGTTGTTGGTGAATAAGATTAATGTTCCACAGGATTTTACAAATCTTTACTAAAACTGAGAAATCCAAGTATTTCGTGAGATTTTACAAAGTAAGACTGTTAGCCTCAATTTATTGAGTCGAACAAGGAAGCTCGGTCACTCTACGATGGAGCTGTGGTCTTTAATTATTTAACCTTGTAATAGGAAGTATCGGGAATAGGCTCGATAGTTAATAATTGTTATATGTTTTGAGTTTTAATCCCAGCAAAACCCGAGCCGGGTCCTAGTTAAATATCCGCGCGTTCACATTAAATGTGTAGGTGGTATATTTATAGTTATTTTTCACTTGGAAAAATATTCTATCTCATCTCTCCATTAATATCTAAAATTTCTTTCTCTTTTTTCTCTATCTCTCTCTTTCTTTTCTCTCTCTCTAAACCATAATCTCTTTCCTAGTTCTTGGTTCGATCCGTGTTATGAAGTGAAAGTGTGAATCGGGAAACCTACAATTGGTATCAGTCGCCTCGGGTGGGTTGAGTGATTTGTTAGTGGTAATTTTTTTTAAGCTTATTATTCGGTAATTTTTTTTTTCATTTCGTCATAATTTGTTTTCTTGCAACAAAAGTTCATTTTTTTTCTTGATGTCATATTATACTCGTGGCTAGTTAACAGTTCTTTGTACTTTTTATTAGTTTATTTTGGTCCTCTATTTTGATCCACAATTTTAGCAAGGACGGTTTGGTGTTTTGGTGGTTTCTGTTAAGACGACAAACACAAGACACACACCCACCGATCTAGCATATTTCAAGTACAACCGAATGAGTGAAATTCACATGCGCCGAACGAGTGGAAAACGTTAGAACTGAACGAGTGGAAAACGTAACAACCGAATGAGTGGAAAACTTGTACAACCAAACGAGTGGAAAACGTAACAACCGAACGAATGGAAAACTTGTACAACCGAACGAGTGGAAAACGTAACAACCGAACGAGTGGAAAACTTGTACAACCGAACGAGTGGAAAACGTAACAACCGAACGAGTGGAAAACTTGTACAACCGAACGAGTGGAAAACGTAACAACCGAACGAGTGGAAAACTTGTACAACCGAACGAGTGGAAAACGTAACAACCGAACGAGTGGAAAACGTAAGAACCGAACGAGTGAAAAATCTCAAGGACCGAACGAGTAATTTTTTTTGACTTGGACCGAACGAGTTTTTTTGCTTGAACCGAACTACATCACACACAAGAACAAAATTTTTGGTTCTCTTCTAGCTTGAACGAGTTTCTTTACTTTTATACAAATTTTCGGTTTTATGGTTTTGAGTGACGTGATACACGAACGGGACTTAAGACTTATTTCATCGTGTTCGTGACATCATTCGATCAACGTGGTAGATTTTGTTTTTACCTGACGATAACCGTACGATCCGCGAGATCAAATTTTTCATAATCGGTGACATTTTTATAAATCTTCAAAAGAAAGACGAAAGGAAAAAAACTGGAGGAAATTTTGGTTATGAATTACCAACTTTGTGTTGTTCCAGCTATGTTTGTAACTATTGCCCTTTCACTCTGCAAGCTAAATCATATATACACTCGATGAGCAAGAAAATATTAATGTTATATTGTCTAGGGACTATATGGTTTTATTCTGGACATACGTTGCTCCATGCGTTGAGTAGACTAGATTTCCCAACATTAATGGCAATCTGTATACAAATGCATAGGTAAGCAAATATTAAACTTTTACAATTCAAACGGGTCTGTTATTGATTTAAAAGCTTTATCCTTTTAGTTTATGAATAATGTAGGGCTATTGGTGGTAAAATCACTAAACTTTAACTTTTTGGTGACTCTTTTAGCTTGGCTTAGTTTCTTTATTTTCTGGGACATTATCTCTCATTTTGTACTGAGTTCGTAAAAGTTAGGATTGCGACAACAAAAGAAAAAAGTCAAACTGCCAATATGGTGAAAGTTTAAGGGTTGAAATTTAGAAAAAACGCTAACCCAATATTATGAGCCTTCTTGGTATCGATAAATTCCTTCCATCCCGTATTACATTTGAAATTTTTATAATATGTCAGAACTTGATCAAACGCATATGTTAGCCTTAATTTATTGAGTCGAACAAGGAAGCTCGGTCACTCTACGATGGAGCTTCGGTCTTTAATTAGTTAATGTTGTAACAGGATAATATCGGGAATCGGGCTCGATAGATAATCTAATATTGTATATGTTTCGGGTTTAATCCCAAACAAAACCCGAGCCCGGGTCCTAGTTAAATATCCCGCGCGTCACATTAAATGTGTAGGGGTATATATATATTTAGATATTTTCTAAAAATATCTAAATATATATAGATATTTTCTTTTTAGAAAATATCTAGTTTTTCATTTCTAATATATCTTTTTTTCTTTTCTCTCTCAACTCTCTCTCATCTCTCTCTCTTTTCGATTCTCTCTATCTCTCTAGTTTCTTGCTTCGTGGTTCGGGTTATGAAGTGAAAGTGGTAAATCGGGTTATGAAGTGAAAGACAAATCCAGACAACAGAGGAAAAGACTGATACGAGTAATGCATTGGATGCATTGGATGCTAGTTCAGTTATCATTGAAAGCAATGGGACAGAATCAAAAGAGCAGGATACAAGCAGCAGATCAGGGAATGATGCACATGTTGATGATGCAGATATCAGACCCATAAATAATGAAGAGCCAATGGCTGAGGTACAAACGACTGCTGAAATCAATATCTTTGCTACAGGACAACAGCATACTGAGCAACCTGAATTCAATAATGAAGGAAAGGTTGACCAGAATGCTGAACAATGTCATGACATATGTCCTTTGCCTGCTAAATTAACTGATGACAAGACAACTGAACTCTCAAATCAATCACTCGAGTCTGAAAATGTTTGTCTCAAAAAGACTGTTGCCCAGTTTCAAAAATATTTTGGAAAACTCGAAGCACATTGTATCAATCTTGAACTACAATTACAAATGGAAAACAATGTTTTAAAATCAGGGCAACAAAGTCAATTTTTGAAAGAAAAAGGTAATGAAGCCAAGGTTAAAAATGACATCGATGTAATTGAAACAATAAACATCGAATTGGAACATAGTGTGGCTAAATTACTCGCAGAGAATGAGCAGTTACATAAAGAAAATGAGCACTTGAAACAGACTTACAAAGATCTTTTTGATTCTATCAAAAGGACACGAGTTCAGACCAAAAACCAGAATGACTCTTTAATGGAACAACTGAACAAAAAGTCTAATGAAAATGCTGATGTACTAGCTCAGATTCAGAAAAAGGGGTTTGCAATTGCAGCATTAAAAAATGAGTTAAGGAAACTAACAGGAAATAGTGTGAATACTAAGTTTGCAAAGCCATCAATCTTGGGAAAACCGGTTGGACAACCACTCAAAAACCAATCCGTTGTTAGACAACCGACTGCGTTTAAGTCTGAAAGACCTAGAATTTCAAAACCACGGTTTGCCTCCCAAGTTGATGTGAACAACGACTTGTCAAAACCAGTCACTACACATCATTTGCCTAAGGGAAGAGAATCTGCCCCTGCAAAACCTCATCACATGATTGCACCAAGCTCATCTAGGTATAGCTCAAACGACATTGTTCATAATCACTACCTAGAGGAAGCTAAGAAAAAGACACATGAACACTCTAGGATCCCTAGAAATTTTTCTGACTCCAAACATTTTGTTTGCTCGACATGTCAGAAATGTGTCTTTAATGCCAATCATGACGCTTGTGTAATAAAATTCCTGAAAGAAGTCAACTCGCGTGCTAAGGTTCCATCCAATAAGACAACAAACAGAAACAAACCCGTAGAGCAAATAAGGGTTGCAACGAAACCAAAAAGACAGATCCCAAAAGGACATAGGTTTTCAATCAAAAAGACTACCACTGTGCATGAGAAAACAACAAGTCCTAGATCTTGTCTTAGGTGGCAACCAACGGGTAGAATTCTCAAGACTGTTTGTCTTAGATGGGTTCCAACAGGAAAGACATTCGCCTCTAGCACAACAAAGGTTGAAAGTGAACCCCCAAATGGTTCAAATGCAGATATCCCTAACCAATGTGAAAGCGAACAAGCTCTTAATGTCAGTGCAGGTACTCTCTTAAGTACAGGTACATCGTTCAATCCTACAGAGGAAGGACTCAGAGTTTGGTTGCGAAAAAGAAAGATATCTCAGAAAACAGGGCTTCAAGGAATTTTGATCTGATGATCACAAAATGACGTTTGAACACAGCAGTTCAAGCCTCGGTCATCAATGTCTAATGACGTTTGAACACAGCAGTTCAAGCCTCGGTCATCAATGTCTAATGACGTTTGAACACAGCAGTTCAAGCCTCGGTCATCAATGATGGAGAATTATGTCTGTTTCACATCAGTTCAGAGCTCGTCTTCAACAAATGACTTCTGATCATAACCGTTCAGAACTCGGAATTCAAGACCACAGCAATGAACAGTCAAGTTCAAAGCTGGTTCCAAAAGTTGTTCCTCTAGCAGTCAAGACAGCTACATCACGACAAGAGTTGGAATTACTATTCCACCTTCACATAGCAATGCTGAGGACAACAGGTATATATATACAAATACAAAATCTGAAAAATAGAAAATTTCCAAAAAGAATCTTCTCGACATGTCTCTTGGAATCGATAACATTTACGTGCTTAGAAATGTCGATTAACATTGACACGGGTGTGTAAATGAAGTTCGAGCGAGAGTTTTCAAATAGTTTCAAAACATGTCATTTCTAATTTTCTAAATGGCTTATGTGCAAATGTTCAGTACATAAGCCCGGACTTCAAAAAAAGTAAGGTTTATAACTTACCCTCACAACGAAAAATTAAACCGTTTCTCGGCCTTGAGCTGTTCTAACAAGACCGCAATTTTTTAGCTCAAAACAAGGATAGGTGTACGCTTCATTGCGTTACCCTTACGTTAGAAGAGAATCCTCTAACATGTGTTTTATCTGAAAAAGTTAACATAATTTTTCAAGAATTTCTCGATGACAATTCATAATCTTTCAAAATTGTGTGTTCAACACTCCAACCCTCATAATGTTTTCAAAAGACAACAATTTTTCAATTGGTCCTATTTTTGAGGGGGAGTTTTTCGAAAAACAAAGTTTTAATGTTCTTGGATACATCAACAACGACAACTCTTATGTATTCAAAACATTATCAAAATGTTCCAAACCATTCATGCTGACCATATTTTCTCCCACAGATTTTTCAAGACATATTTTAATCACAAGGTATTTCAAAAACTAAGTGTTTATTATTTAAAATAAGGGGAGAAAATGTAATTAAAATATGATCTATTCGACTCAATGTGCTGAAGAAAAGGTTTTATGGTTCGATCTTATACCCAACAACATCTTAATTTCACGACGATTCTGAAGTAATAAGGTGGTTAGGTTAGGAATCAATCCTATGATCCAACCAGAACCGGAGGATCTACCCAAGGATAATCTAAAGTTAGAAATAGCAGTCCTTAGGTATGATTGGAGATGAATGTATATGGGAATAATGCTGACTAAGATTGAGCTAACACTGGAACAATCACAACAAGGTGTTAGTAATGACGTCCTGGTAAGCATTGAAGGCGTTGAAGAATTAAAAAGAAATGTATGGATAAAGGGTCTAAAGAAAGAAGCCCTCCACACAACTTAAGGCAGAAACCGGGTCAATACATATGCTGTCAGAATCACAAGTTGATTGCTGACATTGAAAACGACATCATGGACCCAGTGATGCAATGCACAACCCTTCCCAGCCATTCGGGTTTCTCTCAACAGAAACTTGTCTCATTTGTCACGGAGATACACACGTTATCTATTGACATCTCACTCCGAGATTGTTGATATTGAATAGGTGGCAATCTGCTCCAGCCTCCGAGTACTAAAACCAAAATGCACTAATCGAGTCTAGAGCCAAGAGATCAATCAAAATCTCGTTAGGACACATTCCATTTCAAACACTTGTTGAACATCATCAGGTTCACAAGCTGTTATCAAGAGTCCTACGCAATATCATTGTGATATTTGCCAGAACATCCGAGTGATACTAATGTATTCACAATGAAGATGGAAATCCTGCTTGAGTCAACATCAAACAAGCTCTTGGTAGGTGACTTGCGAGATTCTATATGAATCAAACTTGTGACAACTGGATATCGATTTGGTCCAGTAAATGAATTGACGGTTGATGAATTTTGATAAAAACATGACACTCTCGATGTGTTACAAAAACTCTTTAACGAGTGACACGTCGATTGATTTTCAAATCAATTTTCTCGTTTATCACTAACGTAAACCTGCAGGTCAAACGGTGGTAACGGCAACCTCAATCCCATTCAAATGCTCAATCTACGAAGACATACTATCTAGAAAGCTCAAGATTTAAAGACAAAGACTTCCGCAAACTCTGATTTGAAGCTTTCAAGATAATGCAAAAGTATGAGCATGTTGGTCAAAGACATAAGATCGCAAGATGGCAAAGACGATAAAGACAATGACAAAGGCTCAAAGTCAAGATCGCAAAGCATGAAGGAACAAGTTTACAACAAACAACGAAGACAAAGACCAAGAACACTCGAGCTTAAATGACAAAAGCAATCTCACTAATCTCATGAAGAAGTGTCATCAATGAACTCACTTCGGGGGAGATTGTTAGCCTCAATTTTATTGAGTCAATAAAGGAAGCTCGTTCCTGTGTTCAAGACCTCACTTCGGGGGAGATTGTTAGCCTCAATTTATTGAGTCGAACAAGGAAGCTCGGTCACTCTACGATGGAGCTTCGGTCTTTAATTAGTTAATGTTGTAATAAAATATTATCGGGAATCGGGCTCGATAGTTAATCTAATATTGTATATGTTTCGGGTTTAATCCCAAACAAAACCCGAGCCCGGGTCCTAGTTAAATATCCCGCGCGTCACATTAAATGTGTAGGGGTATATATATATTTAGATATTTTCTAAAATATCTAAATATATATAGATATTTTCTTTTTTAGAAAATATCTAGTTTTCATTTTTTCAATATATCTTTTATCTCTCATCTCTCTCTCTCTCTAAACAATCTCTTATCTTCTCTTTTCTAGTTTCTTGCTTTGATTCGTGGTTCGGGTTATGAAGTGAAGTGTTAATCGGGTTCCTACAATTGGTATCAGAGGCCTCGGGTGGGTTTCGTGAAAGTTTGTGCTCACAAATCGTTTACAAAAGTTCAAGTTCTTCAACGACAACAACGATTTCTACAATAATTCTATTTTTACGGTTTTCTTGATTTAGTAAAATCCCGCGAAATACTCTTGTATTTTCTCGGTTTAGTCAAGACTTGTAAAATCCCGTAAAATAGTTTTCCACAACAACAACAATCACTTTACCTACTTAAGATCCAACAAATCTTTTACACTTCACAATACACGATAAAATGGAAAAGAAAGATACCTTATCTTCGTGTTCAGATTCGGAAATACAACAAATGCAACTAATTCAAGACAAATCAAAAGAAAGTTGCATGGTATCTTTTCAACGACTTCATTCACACCTCAAGTGTCTTTTAAACAACGACTTAAAAGGAAGTCGAACCGAGGATGGATTCAAACGCGCATTTGCAACACTCTTTGGTCAAGATCTAGAGACTTTCACGGGCACAATGTTCCTGTACATGGATCAACTACAAAAGCAACTTGACAACGAAGAATTTCAAGAGAATGGATCCATGTCTGCTTTTAAAGTACTCGAGACACAGTTTCAGATGTTCATCAAGTCACGGTTTTATTTGGATGATGAATATGTTGACATGACACGCAACAAATTCCTACAATACACTCGACTCGATATTCCAGAATTCCGTGACACACTGATCCAAAACATGGATCCTGTGAAGAAGTCCGATTGGTGAAAGTGCACAACTTAAATTAGAGTATGAAAGAAAGGCGTGAATGAAAGACAAATCCAGACAACAGAGGAAAAGTCTGATACGAGTAATGCATTGGATGCATTGGTTGCTAGTTCTGTTATCATTTGAAAGCATTAGGACAGATTCAAAAGAGCAGAGACGTGGATACATGCGAGCAGATCAGGGAATGATGCACATGTTGATGATGCAGATATCAGACCCATATATAATGAAGAGCCAATGGCTGAGGTGTACAAACGACTGCTGAAATCAATATATTTGCTACAGGACAACAGCATACTGAGCAACCTGAATTCAATAATGAAGGAAAAGGTTGACCAGAATGCCTGAAACAATGTCATGACATACGTCCTTTTGCCTGCCTAATTTACTGATGACAAGACATTTGGAACTCTCAGATCAAGTCACTGGAGTTGAGTGAAAATGTTTGTCTCTAAAGATCGTTGCCCTAGTTTTCAAAAATATTTTGGTGAAAACTCGAAGCACATTGTATCAATCTTGAACTACAATTACAAATGCGAAAAACCAATGTTTTTTTTAAATCAGGGAAACAAAGTCAACTTTTTGAAGAAAAAGTTAATGAAGCCAAGGGTAAAAATGACAGCGATGTAATTGAAACAATAAACATCGAAATTGGGAACAGAGTGTGGCTAAATTACTCGCAGAGAATGAGCAGTTGTTACATAAAGAAAATGGCACTTGGAAACAGACTTATCAAAGATACTTTTTGATTCTATCAAAAGGACACGAGTTCAGACCAATAACAAGAATGACTCTTTAATGGAACAATAACTGAACAAAAAGTCATAGGTAGAAAATGCCTTGATGTACTAGCTCAGATTCAGAAATAAGGGGTTTGCAATTTGCAGCATTAAAAATGAGTTAAGGAAACTAACAGGATAAATTAGTCGTGAAATACTAAGTTTTGCATAAGCCCATAATACTTTGGGGATAAACGGTTTGCGAAAACTCTCTAAAAACCAATCCGTTGTTAGACATCCGACTGCGTTTACGTCTGAAAAGGGAACCTAGAATTTCAAATACCACGGTTTTGCCTCCACATGTTGATGTGAACAACGACTTGTCATAAACCAGTCACTAAACATCATTTGCCTAAGGGAAGGAATCTGCTCCTGCACAAAACATCATCACAATGATTTCACCAAGCCTCATCTAGGTATACTCTTAAACGATATGTTCATAATTACTACTAAGGAAGCTAATAGGAAAAAAGAGCTATGAAACACTCTAGGATCCCTAGAAATTTTTCTGACTCCAAACATTTTGTTTGCTCGACGTGTCAGAAATGTGTCTTTAATGCCAATCATGACGCTTGTGTAATAAAATTCCTGAAAGAAGTCAACTCGCGTGCTAAGGTTCCATCCAATAAGACAACAACAGGAACGAACCCGTCTAGAGCAATTAAGGGTTTGCACCGAATCCCAAAAAGGACATGATCCCAAAAAGGACATAGGTTTTCAATAAAAAAGACTACCACTGTGCATGAGAAAACAACAAGTCCTAGATCTTGTCTTAGGTGGCAACCAACGGGTAGAATTCTCAAGACTGTTTGTCTTAGATGGGTTCCAACAGGAAAGACATTCGCCTCTAGCACAACAAAGGTTGAAAGTGAACCCCCAAATGGTTCATTTTGCAGATATCCATAACCAATGTGAAGCGAACAAGCTCTTATTGTCAGTGCAGGGTCTATATTAAGTACTGGTACATCGTTCAATCCTACAGAGGAAGGACTCAGAGTTTGGTTGCGAAAAAGAAAGATATCTCAGAAAACAGGGCTTCAAGGAATTTTGATCTGATGATTTCAAATGACGTTTGAACACAGCAGTTCAAGCCTCGGTCGTCAATGTCAAATGGCGTCTGCTGAAAATAACACTTCAGGCCCCGTTCCTCAATGTTCAAATGATGTCTGATCACAACAGTTCAGACCTCGCACCACAACGACAAGAGATGTCTGTTGAAAATGTCTCTTCAGGCCTCGTTCCTCAAGGACAAAAGGCGTCAGATTATGACAACTCTGACCCCGTGCCCCCAAGACAAAATGTTGTTCCTTCAGCAGAGAAGGGGGGGACAAGATTCGTCACAACAAGGGTTGGAATTTCTCTTCAGTCCTTTACTTGAAGAATATTACAATCCAACACACGGTCAAGCTGAGGAAAACAACAATGATCAAGCACCGAATGCATCATTTCAAGAAGATGAATTTATCAATCCTTTTTGTACACGGATACAAGAAATTGGTGAGTCTTCCTCACGCAACATTGATAATACCGATGTGCATTCATTTCAACCACAAAGTCATGATTACCGATAGACCAGAGATCATCCTATTAGGGAACAAGTTCGTGGAAATCACAACCCATGCTCTTGGTTCAATAAGGACGACAGTTGCACACACAGATCCTGAAATGTGTATGTTCGCACTCACGGTGAGTATTGTTGAACCAAAGAACATTAAGGAGGCAATGGCTGATTCTACATGGATCAAAGCAATGCAGGATGAACTTCATCAGTTCGACAGACTAAAAGTCTGGGAACTAGTCGACAAACCATTTGGCAAGTGATTATAATGCTAAAGTGGTTATGGAAATAAGAACAAGAAGGATGAAGATAGACTGTATTCGCAACAAAGCACGGACTTGTTGCTAAGTTATATGCTCAGGATGAGGGTATGATTTTGAAGAATCAGTTACTTTCCTGTTGGCTTGCTTGGAAGCCAGTTCGGATTTTTCGTTTGCCCCACGCAGCACAAGTCTTTTCCAATCTATCTGTATTTGGACAGTTAAAAATGGCGTTTCTTAAAGCGTCCACTGAAGGTAGGATGGGTTTATGTGACTCAGCCAGTAGGGTTCGTTGATCCAGATCATCTAGACAAAGTCTACCTTCTAAGGGGAAAGCTTTAGTATTGGATTAAAGGCCAAGCCTACAAGTGCCTGGACGATGTAACATATCAAACTTATATTGTCCAAAGGCCTTTACTAAAGGTAGAATTGACCCATCTTTATTCAATATAAAATATGGGGAGGTTATTATACTTGTGAAATTTACGTCGATGACATAATTTTTGGATCGACAAATCATAAATATTCAAAACGATTTTGAAAAATTTATGCACAGTAGATTTGATAATGTCCTTGGATGGGGGATGATGAAATTCTTTTTAGGACCTTCAGATCCAAAGTCCACCAAATGGTATTTTTTATCAATCCACGGCCAAGTAGCTTTAGAAAATTTGAAAAAGCATAATTTGGACAATTGTCACTCCATTGGTACAACATTGGTACAAAAACCTAAAGACTAGTGTTGATTTGTTTGGAGAACCCGTAGTAGACAATATCTGATTATCTGTAGTTAAAATCGGGTCACTCATGTACTTGACATCGAGTAGACCAGACTTAGTGCAAGCAGTATGCTATTGTGCACGTTATCAGTTCCTTTTACGACCAACTCAAAAGCACTCACAAGGAAGGTTAAAAGAATCTTTAAATACCTAAAAGGGTTACCATTCACATGGACTTTGGTATCCAAGGATTCTGGCTTTGAACTAACTGCATTTTCGGACGAAATGATCATGCCGGATGCCTTGTACTCGGAAAAAAGCCACTTCTGGAGGGATCAGTTCTTGGTGGGATAAGCTCGTAAAGCGTTATGTCAAGAAACAAAACTGCACTGAAATGTCTTCAGCAGAGGAAGGAGTACGTGGTGGCGTTATCTGCAAGTTGTGCTAAAGTAATGTGGATGAGGGACACAACTTCAGATTATGGCTTCCAACTACAACTAATTAACGTTGTTATTGCGGAATATCAGTCAGGCCTGCCATAGCAATTTCATGCAAACACAAGTACAACGTTTCGCGAACAAAGCACAATCCATACTCGGTTTCTCTCTTTTATCATTTCATAAGGAAACAGGTTGGAAAATGAGTATATATTGAACTTTAATTTTGTCAGAAGTGAATACCAATTAGCTGACATGTTTACGAAAGCCCTCCTGAGGAGCGGTTTAAGTATTTTGTCAGAAGGATTGGTATGAGTTGTTTGACTCCAGCTGAACTGGATGTGTGGTTCTGACAAATGAGATTGCTTGGAATCATAATCAAACGATCACCATGTAATTTTTTGAGAAAAGAAAAATACAAAAAATATAAAACTTCAAAAGAAAAATACAAATATGATATCAGAATAAATTTACAAAAAGATTCTTTCTCGACATTGTCTCTTGGAAATCGATAACATTTCGTGCTTAGAAATGACACGCATTAACATTTGACACGGGTGTTGTAAATGAAGTTCGAGCTTGAGAGTTGCATAATAGTTTACAATACATGTCATTTCTAATTTTCTCTAATATGGCTTATGTGCTAATGTCAAGTACATAAACCCGGACTTGCAAATAAAGGAAGCGTTTTTTATCTTATCCTCTCAACGAGAAAATTAACGTTTTCTCGGTCTTGTGTTGTTCCTTACAATAAATTCAAATTTCTTTTAGCTCAAGAAAAAGGAAAGTGTACGTTTCAGTGCGCTTACCCTTAACGTTAGAAGAGAAGTCCTCTAACATCTGGTTTTTCAAAAAGTTGAACACAATTTTTCAAGAATTTCTCGATGACAATTCATAATCTTTCAAAATTGTGTGTTCAACACTCCAACCCTCACAATGTTTTCAAAAGACAACAATTTTTCAATTGGTCCTATTTTTGAGGGGGAGTTTTTTCGAAAAACAAAGTTTTAATGTTCTTGGATACATCAACAACGACAATTCTTATGTATTCAAAACATTATCAAAATATCCCCTAACCATTCATGAATGACCATATTTTTCTCATATTGGATTTTCTCAGAACATATTTTAATCACAAGGTATTTCTAAAAACTAAGTGTTTATTATTTAAAAATAAGGGGATGAGAAAGAAAGAGGAAGGCGAGAAAATGTATTTATAATATGATACTAATTGACTCAATGTGCTCTCTAACAGAAAAAAAAAGAAAAAAAAGGATTTTTTTGGTTCGATCTTATACCCAACAACATCTTAATTTCACGACGTTTGAAGTAATAAGGTGTAGGTTAGGTAGGACATCAATCCTATGATCCAACCTGAACCGGCCAGGATTCAACCCAAGGGATAATCCAAAAGATGAGAAATAAGGAAGTACTTAGGTTGATTGAAGATGCAATATATATGGGTAAATAATGCCGACTAAGATTGAGGTTAACACTGAACATTCACAACAAAGGTGTTAGTAATGACGTCTGGTACAGCAATTGAAGGCGTTGAAGAATTAAAAAGAAATGTTATGGATAAAGGGTCTAAAGAAAGAAGCGGGGGGGGGGTGGCGGGGGGGGGGGGGGGGGGTGCGACCTCCACACAACTTAAGGAGAAGATATGAAGAAACCGGATCAATACATATGCTTGTATGAATAACTAGTTGATTGCTGACATTGAAAATGACATCATGGACCCCAGTGATGCTATGCACAACCATTCCCAGCATTATTAGGGTTTCTCTAAACAGAAACTTGTCTCATTTGTCACGGAGATAACACACAGTCTATCTATTAACATCTCACTCCGAGAGTGGTTGATATTGAATAGGTGGGCCATTATTGCTTGCCAGCCTTCAGAGTACATAAACCTAAATGCTCTAATCGAGTTCTGAAGCCAAGTGATCAATCAAAAATCTCGTGTAGGACACATTCCATTTCAAACACTTGTTGAACATCATCAGGTTCACAAGCTGTTATCAAGAGTCCTACGCAATATCATTGTGATATTTGCTAGAACATTCAGAGTGATACTCTTTAGTATTCACAATGACGAATGGAAATCCTTCCAGTGTCATCATCAAACAGCACTGCGGTAGGTGACTTGCAAGTTTTCTTATGAATACAAATTGTGAAAAACTGGATTTCGATTTGGTCCAGTAAATTGAATTGACAGGTTGATGAATTTTGTAAAACATGACACTACTCGGATTGTGTTACAAAAACTCTTTAACGAGTGACACGTCGCTGATTGATTTTTCTAATCAATTTTCTCGTTTATCAGGAACGTAAACCTTGCAGGTCAACGGTGGTAACAGCAACCTCAATTCCTTGTCAAATGCTCAATCTACGAAGGACATACTATCTAGAAAGCTTTAAGATTAAAGGACAAAGACTTCCGCTAACTCTGGATTTGAAGTTTGAAGCTTTAAAGATAATGCACAAAAGTTATGAGCATGTTGGTCAAAGACACAAGATCGCATTGATGGCATAGACGATAAAGTCAATGACAAAGGCCTCAAAGTCAAGATCACAAAGCATGAAGGGAACAAGCCTACAACAAAATAACGAAGACAAAGACCAAGATACACGCAGCTTAAACGAAAAAAAGCAAATCTCACTGATTCTATGAAGGGTGTCTTAGTGTCATCAATGAACTCATTCGGGGGAGATTGTTAGCCTCAATTTTATTGAGTCAATAAAGGAAGCTCGTTCAAGTTGTTGTTAAGACCTCACTTCGGGGGAGATTGGTAGCCTCAATTTATTGAGTTCGAACATAGGAAGCTCGGTCACTATTCGATGGAGCTTCGGTCTTTAATAGTTAATGTTGTAACAGGATATATAGGGAATCGGGCTCGATAGCTATCTTAATTTGTATATGTTTTGGGTTTATCCCAAACAAAACCGAGCCTGTTCTGGGGTCCTAGTTAAATATCCGCGCGTCACATTAAATGGGTTGGGTTATATATACTATTTAGATATTTTCTAAACATATCTAAATATATATAGATATTTTATTTTATTTTTGAAAATATCTAGTTTTCATTTTATAACAAAATTCTTTTTCTTCATCTCTCTCTTTTCTCTATCTCTCTCATCTTTTCGATTCTTCTCTCTCTCTCTAGTTTATTGTTTCGTGTTGTGAGTTAATGAAGTGGTAAGTGTTAATCGGATCACTACAAGAGGACTTGAATGTTTTAGTCTTGGAGTAAACTTTGCTTCCATGGCAGTTTTCCCACTTGGCATTTCTTTTTCTTTGTCCCCTTTTAAATACAAGTTTAGGGTTTTGGCAATTTTAACCCTCAAATTATATTTTCTTCACATGTTGACTTTTGGATTGGTCGGGGGTTGATTGGGTTGACTTTTCATGGCTTGGGCTTGGACTTTGACTTATCTTTTCTTGTTTTTCTATTACGTGTTCCCGGTTTTGTCGTTTTGGATTTGTTTTTCGTTCTTTTCTTTAGCTATCGTTCCTTGCACAATACAATTAGCAAAACAAGCATATATTTGGCATTTTAAGTCCGTTTTTGGTTATTTTAGCTCGTTTTTAAAGGTAAAAGGTATGTGTAATTAAGCACATACCACTCTTCCAAGAATCATACAAGTGTTTTTCAAGCATTGGTGGTTTGTTGTCTCCTCCTGAAATGATGTGAACTTATCGGGACATGAAAGGAGTCGTCATTGTGCTGGTTATCAAATAGATTACAATTGATCGATCCGGTCGGTAGAATGGAATTTGTGTTTGGTTATGTGTTTGTTGAGTCTTGAAACTACACGGGATTTTACGATTCTTAACAAAACCGGGAAAAACACGTAAATGTTTCACGGGATTTTACAAGTCAAAGAAATAACCGTATAATTTATAATTTGAGTTGATGAGTTTAAATTTGAATTTTTTTTTAGTTCGGTTGTCACTCGTTCGGTTCACTCGTTCGGTTCACTCGTTTGGTTCACTCGTTCGGTTCCAACTAAACAAGCTCGTTCGGTTTACTAGTTAGGTTCACTAGTTCGGTTCACTCGTTCGGTTCCAACTAAACAAACTCGTTCGGTTCACTAGTTCGGTTCACTAGTTCGGTTCACTAGTTCGGTTCACTAGTTCGGTTCACTCGTTCGGTTCACTCGTTCGGTTCCAACTACTCCGAAACCTAAATTTTCAAAACTCAAAAAGACACATTTTTAAATGGTTTTTTGCAAAAAATCTTGTACAACTAGTGTTACTAACCCTATAGGAACAATAAAAATGAAAACTTTAAGGTTTTTAAGCCAAAAAATTTGAATCACTATTTTGCTCTTTGTAAAGGTTTTTGAACACAAATCAAACACAAAAACTAAACACACCACTCCATGGCTCTTGATACCAATTGAAGAATTCAAGTAATCTTATGATCAAACCAAGAACAAGAATGAGATGTGGGTTGTGATGTTAGAGAGAGATTGGATGGAAAAATGGATGAATTGTATAAAGATGGAATATGGAAAAATGAATACTACCAACAACCAACCCTCTCCAAGTTTAGGAGAGGGGCTTATATAGGGTCTATTGGCCGGCCCCTTGGGTTATTGATGGGCCTTCCCATAGGTCTTGGGCGGACTAGAATTACTAATTATATCATTACATAAACTACGAGCTAAGACTGTTACAACTTGGAAGTGACCGACACTTTTTGTGTTTCCAACATTATTTGTGGTTGAAATTTGCTTATTATAGCTGTTAGAACTTATTAAACATTTGGTATTTGGAAAATTTAGCTTAAATTAGTTTTAATCAAGTTAAAATGTTGAAATCATGTTTTAAAAAAGGTGTTTGGTTTAACTGGTTTGATGGGTCAAAATGGGTCAAAAATGGTTGTACCTTTTGGGCCATCTTAGTTCAACTTGAATTCATTATAAAATCCAGTTGTTAGAAGTTTTTAAGTGTTAATTCTCAAAATCATAGTTTATAAAAGTTGTAGTTTAAAACTGTGGTGATTTAGCAAGTTTAATCAGTTCATAGGGTTAGATCTTTGTAGGTTAAGTTTTTATGATGTTTTTGTGTTTGTTCATGTGTTAAAACAAGTTAGAATCAAGTCTTAAAGCCTGCATTTGTTGTTTTTGTTTTTGTCAAAATCTGTCAAAATTTTGCTAAGTGTCTTTTCAGTCAAAACTGCTTTTTCATTTGCTTATTCTGGCTTATCCTGAATTTCAAAATGCTTTTTGAAAGTTGTTATGTGTTCTTTGAGGGTCAATCTTGATCTGTTTCATTGTCCCAAGTCCATAAGGATATGTTTGTTTAGCTTATTTTGAGCTTAAAAGTAGGGTTTTAGAAAAGTTATTTTTTTAGTTTTGTGTTTGTCTGTTGTAACTGATTTTTTCCTTCAAGCTTTTTAATAGCTTACTTTGATTTTTCAAAAGGGTTATGATTGTTTGTTGTAGATATTTTTGTTGGTTAGGTTTAAGGTTTTGCAAGTCTCAAAACTATAAGGATCCACTACCTAGCTTAAAAATAAGCTAGAAAGTGCCCCCTTAGGCTGTTTGAGTAGTTTTTGGTTGTTTATGCTTATTTGCTTATTTGAGCTTATGGCTTGTTAGGATTGCTTAAATTTAGGTTTAGTCTTTCTTATTAGGTTAATTTTAAGCCCTTTTAGTTTATTTAACTTAGGTTAGAGCTTATTTAAGCTTTTTAGCACTTTTAGCTTAGAGATTTTAAGTATAAAAGCCCTTTAGGTAATCCTTTCATTTAAGCTAGGTTTTAGCTCTTACTGTTAGCTTATTTTTGTTCTTTAGTGATTATTAGGAGTAGCTTATTATCTGTTTTTCCTTATTTGTCTTTATGATGAGCTTATTAGTTCTAAAAAGCCCTTAGTTTAGCCTTTTTACTTAGTCTAAAAAAAGAGCAATCTGTCAACTTTTAGTAGCTTATTTAAAAAGTTCTAAAAATTTTGCTTTTACAAAAGTTGTTAGTTTTGAGCTTATTAATAAGTTTTGTTAAAAAGTTTTGCAAAAATAAAAACTAGGGAACATGCCCTTGGGTCTTTTTCGGACCTCTACCACCCTCTACCTGATTTTAACACACACCTCCACTACAACATGCCCTTGGTTCTTTTTCGGTATTGATTTGCAAAATTAATTAGTTAACACCTTTTTAGTCATTTAAGCTTCAGCCCATTTTTGCTTTTTAACAGCTTATTTTGATAAGCTGTTTTACCCATCTTATTTTTCTTAAGATTATTTTAGATCAAGCCACTTTTCGTAATTTTTTCAGATTTTTTATAAATAGTTTAGTATTTTTAATATTTAATTTAGATTAAAACCGTTTTTAATTCATAATAAAAAAAAGTCAAAAATTTATAATTCTTTTTTTTAAAATTTTCTTTTATCATTTAGGATTGTTAAAAATTAATTTTGCTTTCGTAGGGTTAAATTTGTAGGATTTAGTTTTTTAAAGAACGAGATTTGAATCCCGTTATCGTTTTTAGTGTTTTAGCTTAAATTGCTTTCGTTTTTAGAATGCCTTACTTGTTTTCCCCGTAGAATTAGAAAACCAATAAAAATCTTGTCTTATTCAAACATCAAATATCAAACCGAATCTCGACTCCTCAATTGCACTTCCTCGAATGGTAAGAAACGAACCTATGGGCAATATCTTATACTTCCGGAAAATCACATATATATATTGTTTTCTTTGTGAATTGTGACTTATTTCACATTGGTCAAAGGTAATTTGTCAAAAATTTGCTCTTGTTATATTAGATTATATATACTTGACAAACGAATCAGATAATTACACCGTTTCGTAAAAACGAAAAAAGGGAAAAGTAAACAGTAAAAGAAACTAGTAATAACATGGTTCACTCATTTAATAGACGATGAAAACTTTGCGATAACTGGTTATATCTGTTCCTCCAAGAATCATCAATGAAACTTCCCTAGAACTTCCAAGCTTCTTCTCATCAAATATAACTTGTAAATCAAAGACAAAGACAACTACACCAAGCGTAAAATCCATGGGTGAATGAGAAATACGACCTCATTAACTAAGTTTAGACTCTATGAAAGGAATAAAGATAGGATGAAAGTAATGTCAAAATCATAGGTTTTTGCATATTTACAAAAGAATTGCCTATATTTTAGATGTTACACAAGTTATATTTTTAAAAATACTTAAAAATTTCGAATTTTCTAGTAGCTGGCCTCATGACGCCGTCAGGAATATCCTGACGTCGTCACAGAGGTCGAGCTGACGACGTCGCGTACAATCTGTGACGCCGTCTCCACACTCTGTGAAAATTCACTTTTTGTTTTTGATGAAAAATTTCATGTAAAGCGCCAATCTTTAAGATTATTCCTGCCACCAAAGACTGCAATAAAATACTGAGATTTGACAATTTACAATCGTTTGATTCGGAAATAAAACAAACAAGACACTACAAAAACACAAAAAACCACAAGACACACCGAATATGCAAGAAATAAAAAGATTGGGTTGCCTCCCAACAAGCGCTTGTTTTTGTTCGAGTCACGAGCCTGACTCTACGCTTATTTGACGCGTATAAGGTGGGTCTCCCCTACACTTGAGGTTAAGTGTGGGTGATAGTAGCGATACATACCATTTCGATGGAGGTATGCCACGTCAGGTGAAGGTGGTGTGTGAATGGTCAAGGGTTCTACTACCTTTATCCTAAAACTACCTGGACTATATGGGTTGATGGGTGGGTCGGTTCCTCTTTTATCTCCTAGATTTACATCTAAGGGTGAAAAATTGGGGGGAAGTTAAGGCTTCGGTTCATCAACACTAGGAAATCCATTAGAACTAAGAAAGAGGTCATAAGTATTAGTATTTAAGCCTAGATCCTCTAGTTTCATATGGTCTAAAGGTTTTACCTCCATTGGGATTCATCCTTTTCTGTGCTTATCTTTCTCAGTTTTCCCCCGGTCGCGTAATCCATAGCCTTTTTTAGCGTATGATCAATGCGGTCGTAAAATATTTGTACTTGGAGCCAGAGATCGATACCATGGCGAGGGACTTTTTGAAGTAAGTCCTTGAAATGAGTCCATGCTTTGGAAAGAGATTCACCTTGATGTTTTTGGAACATCAAGATGTCATTTCGAAGTTTAGCACTTCTTCCTGGTGGAAAGAATTGAGCAAGGAAGCGGGTAGTGAGATCATCCCAAGTGGAGATGGATCTTGCAGGAAGACGTTCAAGCCAATTACTAGCTTGATCACAAATGGAAAATTGATATAAACGCAGTCGCGTTCTTTCCCTATTTTCAACATTAAGGTCAAGAGAGTCAATAATTTTTAGAAAATCCCTAAGATGTTGATTTGGATCCTCGGACCAAAGTCCGTGGAATGAACATCCGTTTTGAACCAATTAAATGGTGTCGGATTGTAGAGGCACCACATTGTTCCCATCGGGGAGCTCAATGGAGTTTTGATAGCCCTCGTGGCTAGGTTGGGAATAATCTCCTAAGTACAAGGTGGATTTCCGTTTTCCATGGTGGTCAACAAAAAAGAAGGGTTTACAAAACAAAGGGAACGAAGAAAAAAGATATACTACGAGAAAGCTAATAAAAAGAAAATAAAAATCTCACTTGATAGGAATCTTGTGAGTAGACCTAAGCTAGATATAATTTGAAACCTAGACTATTCTCCAGCAACGACGCCAAAAACTTGATGTGTGGGTGATTTCCAACCAAAGTTTTACAACCCTTATAGGCAGTGTACCTAACCGTTATAGTGTAGTATAGGCAAGACTCGGGGGTTATTATCGTTCTCTAGGGGAATAGTTTGGGTAGGCTCGAATTGTATGGTCACTAAGGTCTAAAGGTTGTGAAAAGAGTATTTTTTTTGTTTTTATATTTTATGAAAGCAAGTAAAATCTCGGGTTTTGAAAGGGTTTGTTTTTAAACTAATTAAACTACTCCTAAATCTATTCTGATTTCAAGAAAAGTAAAAGTGAGGGAAAACTCTTATGGTTAAACAAATGTGTTTACCTAATCATGCATTATTCCCTAGTTGATGTCTCTTGTTTTATTACCCGTCACCCACGTAATGGAATATGTAAGTATTTAATAATTAAATAGCTAACTCGGAATGAACCCAAATGGCAAGGTAGTACGAAGACTATTGCGTGGGTATCATATAACCTAGCCGCATTTCCCTAGACATCTTCGCTCAACAATTAAGAGGATAGTTTTCTAAAGCCTAACGCGCACATCGTTAACAAGAAGTAATAATCAAAGATAAACAACTAGGTTTCATGCAATCATAAGCAAACACAAATTAAATTTAGCCAAGCATGTTTATTGAAAACAAAGAACAATTAATCAAACAATACATAGACATATTGAAAGGTTAAAGGGATAAAAGAACTTCACTTCAATAAAACATGGAGTAATGATGAATACAATAGGGTTAGAAACCCTAAAAATCATCTAAGAACAGCCGCTACTAAGCATCAAATCATTCCCCAAAGTTTTCCCCTTTAAAACACAAAAACTAGGGTTTCTATATATAGATTAAAAAATCATGACGTCGTCGCTTTTTATTTGTGACGTCGTCAACCCGTAGAATCTCCTTCGGGCTTCTCTAAGTCAGTTACTTTGAAGTCATTAATAAAAGTCTTGACGTCGTCCATTGAATGCATTGACGTCATCATAAGAAATTATGACAACGTCTCCACGGTCTGTAAACCAATTCTTCATTGATCTTCGTGTAGAGTTGTAATCTTGTCTGTTTCTTCCTAAATTGAGTCCAAGTCACATTTATTTCCTCCAAATACCTTCCAAATGCTAAAATCAAAAAAAGAAACGATTAAGCACGTATTTTAGGCATATTTGCTTGATTTTGGGGGTTAAATTTCCCCAAAAAATGTATAAAATGACACCTCATCAGTATGTAGCCATGACAGAGTTACATTTTTTCACAACGATTAGGTCTTACCCACGTGAGGGTAACAAACCCTTATCATGTAGCCGGATCATACATTGTCCTTTCTAACCACTGTTTACACATATCTAATACTAAATACATGTTGTTGTGAAATGGCGATGATGAATATAAGCGGTCCATCACTTGGCTAGGCTACCTGTTAGGTATGCAGCCATGACAGACCTTAACCCGAAGTTCCTAACTGAGCCAAACGGTTTCACAATATGACATTTTGCACCACTTGACATTGCACTTGCAAATCCGGGCTGTTAAATTTAAATATTAAGCTCTATTGAACATCCTTGTCTTCCATGTCAGAAGTCAACAACATCCTTTTGGTATGCAAAATTACACATGTTTAGTTGTTGGCTTCTGACTTGGTGCTATGAAAGATTTCTAGAGTTTGCTAAGGTTTTTGGTACTTTCACACGTGTTTAGATGCAGAAAATGATCTCCATTTCGACATACATGACAATCACAAAATCCTTAGTGTATAATCGGATATGATGCTGTCATGGATCAATGAAAAGAAATTAGCAGCTGCTTTCAATATGTTTCTATGATATGGGAATGTTGGTGATATTGATTACCAGAGGCTATGATGAATTTAAACAGGTTCGCTTAAGGTTATGGTCGTTCGCATGTTGGCGGGGCAAATTGTTATGTTTGCAGCCATGATGGAAGTATCCATTTTTTTGGTTTCTAACGTGTCTGAGCCTCATAGCATACTCTATACTAACTACCATGGTTGAAAAAAGACTCTAGGTGCCTTATAGATTAATAAATTATCGTATTTAGATCAACAAAAGGCGGAGGTTATTGATACAATATGTTGTATCAAAGCACGATGCGAAATTAAAGAGAACATCATGATAAGTAATTTGGTGCAAATTAGTCTTCGCCACGTTCTCTTCCATTCCCCGTCATCCTTTGTCTGCACCTTTTGTGTCATCAACATCGGCTTTTTGTTGGCCTGAAAAAGAAATTTTATAAGATGTATGTGTCGTGTACAACCAAATTCATTTGTTCTGTGTTACTAATCAAAGCATTCCTAAAGCTATTAGCTTTTCCATGACTGAGGTATAATCACTCTTTTTCGTTTGCATGAGTTTATCTGTAAAATTCTTTTAGATGTTTGTGGTATCTGGAATTTGAGTTTATTGTTGTTAGTTTTGTTCTCAAACCAAGATTACTTTTTTAATACATCATATATCAATGGTCATTGGTTAAATGCGTTTTAACAAAGAAGGATGTGGAACCAAAGAGATTGCCGTGACAAGCAATTCAGTGCAGACTATTTTCTCGTTGCAGCCTCTTCGGTTCCCCATCTTTCTTTGCGGACACACATCCTATTCTTTATGTCCTGGTATATTTGAAATAGATTCGAAAATCTAACAATAGATTAGTATATATAACAATAAAATCAAATGCCCCGTGGCGGAAGCGAGGGGCTCCCAAACCTCGTATAAAATACATTGTCAAAATAAAATTATCAGGTGACATGCAAAAAACAATGATAGTTTTTATTCTTTATATAAATTATCTTTGCAGATACCCAATTATTAAGTTGTTTTTTTACATACAATATAGCAAAATTAGTGAGAAATAAAATTGTTAATCATATGATATTATCGAACATCTTAAGTTAGTTTGAGTTAATAATTCTATCATTAGCACGTTTAGGGGTTTGCCTTTATAAGATAAGGATATTGTTGTGGCCGCCACATTAGTTAAAAACAAAAACATTATAATTAATGAGGTTTTTTATTAAAAATGGGGTATTTTACTTTTAAATCACACAAAAACCTTAACAGTTATTTTTTGGCTTGGTCTCTTCCTAATTCATTTGGTCTCCTCCTAGCCCAAACAAATGAAAAGGTCAGGGTGAGTTCGGTCTGTCACAATGCCAGATAATGGGTGGTTCGATCAAGTTGGGTAAAGACCGACCAAATGGTTTAGTCGGATTACTCTTAGTCTTATAGATATAGCCAAGGAATTACGAATATAAGGGGAACTTGTTGTTCTCTAGTTTTATGATATCCTACATTAGATAATCTAAAAATGGCCATTAGTCTTTGTCGCAAAGTTGGCAATGTTACCATTTGTTAACAAAAGATGTTATAGAATAAGATCTTTGATTTGGCAATGTACTTCCCTAGCGACGGTCATATAAACATCGGCTATTGCTATTGTACTTTTCAAGCAAGCGGTGTGTTTTAAGCAAGATTCTAAAAGGCGTGCGTTATGGCATTGCTAAGGCGCGACGCATGACATTCACGCTATGAAATAGACAAAGGCGTTGGCTTTAGGCATGACGTGAAATAGGACGTGGAAATGCATGCTAAGGCGCGAGATGTGCTGCCTTTTTTTGAATTGACTCCTATACAAAAAATCAAAGAAATGAAGAATATTGCATGTAAGGATAGTTTCTTAACTTTATTCAGTACGTATAACAAAAATGATAGTTGGAATGGTCTGCACATGCTTACATTGAGCTTGTGACAGTTTCGAAGGCTTGGTTGGATAGGTTGGTGGCTGTGTATGGATTTTTTTAATTGTTGTCTTTATGCAGGTACCTTTTGGAGCATAAATTGATTAGGCATCATGGACCTTAGCATATGAATGAGGTTTTCTCCTTTTTTTCCATTCCCAAGCTAGTGATCACCTTGTGGTGGTCACTATGAGTGATTAGGTGGGGTCTCATCATGGGTGGACAGGCAAAAAAATACCTTTGTGATCATCACTTTTATGATCACAGTTGTATTGTAAGTAGATATGGTGAGGATAGGATTTTTGTTGTTGACTGTTGTCATTATGCAAGTACCTATTGGAGCTTAACTAGACTAAGCAATATGGATCTTATCATGGGAATGAGGGCTTCTTTTTTCATTCCAATGCTTATGATCACCCTGTGGTGATCACAATGAGTGTTTCGATAGATTTTAACTCGAACATTCACGTTATCAACAAGCGCTTTTGAATAAATGTTAAATGATTTTATTTAATATTTTTATTAAATAAGTGGTGATAATTAAATATAATTTTAACTATTTTTGTGTTGGCACGCGTTGTTTTCATTTCTAAAACTTTGCGAGGGTATTTTGGTCATTTTCTGCTTGTTTTCGGGTCTCGGGCAAAACTAAAAAGTCGTCCGAAATGTTGTTTTACATCAAATTGTTTTAGAGTCCGAGTTGTGAAAACGTGATTTAGCGAGTCGTTTTTGATAAGTCAACATAGGAATAAAGTCTGTATTTTCTCGTTTCAAGCCAAATGAGTTAAAATAAATTTGTACGTGATAGCTGTGTAATAATAAATATGATTTATTATTAAAATCTGTTCCGAAAATTTTACCGGTTACGCGGTAATCGTTCTGATGTGACATTAAAAGATCGAAAGTCAAATAGTCAAATCGGACCCAAACAGTCAAAGTTTAAAATAGTCATTTAAAATTTCGAAAATTGCCGGATGTTACAGTTACGGCGTTGTTAATGTTGGGTTCAGTTCCTGGCCCTTCAGTCTTTTAGTAGATTTAAACATAAAATCCCCTAAGTGTTTCTCAAACTGAAGTCTTTCAGTTTGAGTCACTGAAGCCTTTCAGCTTCAGTTGCTGAAGTTCCTTCATCATCAGCTCTTCAGGTCCTAAGAAGATTGTAATGTATCTTCACTTCAGTGTATGCAGCGGTACAGAAACTAAAGAAGGACTCTTGGTTGGAGCTTTAGTTCAGCTTAGCTGATAATTCCAAGCTGAACGTTGTCTATCTCCTTAACAGAAGCTGAAACGTGTTGTTTCACTTCTAGAAGGTTTACAAGGCGGGAAAAAGTTTGCTTTATGTCAAAAGGAATAAAGCAATCTCATTGGGAAATGTTACTTCTAAAGTTGGTATAGAAGTACAACAACTTTCTTTTGAGGATTGTACCTAGTACTTGAAAGCCAACATGCATTAAATGGTAGCTCAACCACCCATTTAATGCTTGCCACGTAGCTAGGTTAAAACTTGTAAACCCTAATCTTTTTGCCTATAAAAGGAAAGGGATTCCCAGAGTAAATGCTATCTCTTCCAATTAATGTGATAAACATTAAAGAGTTCATTTATCTCTCAAATAAACTGACTCGTACTACTGAAATCTGAAGCTTCAATTTAGTCATAACAAGTTTGTTTTCTTATTCTCATAACTTTGGTTAGAGAATAAGTTCGAAGGAGATAACACCCTAATTGTCATTCAACCACCTTGCTATTTCGCAAGCAAGGTGTTTCATAGATTCTTTATTTGATTCTAATAAAAGTCTATACGTTGCAAAGTAATTCTGTGTGTTTTAAACTTGTTCTTTATATTGTTTATATATTTGTTTAAAACTCACTTTGTTTCTATAGAATCTGATTAGTTTAATTTGATAAACCTTATATCAGATTCTAAGGGACCAACAAGTGGTATCAGAGCCTTCTGTTTTATAAAATCCCTTTAAAAGGATATATAAAAAGGCTCAAAGATTTTTAAAATCAAGATCCATCTTAAATGGAAGTAGTAGAAGTACCACAGACTCTTAAATACAAGGGTGGCAAGTTAAATGCAGCTCATGTACTAGAGGTGGAAAATTTCACCAATTGGAAAAAGAGGTTCATGTGCCACATTATTGGTATTGAACCTCAGTTTGAAAATATCATCAAAAACAGTCCTTTTATCCCTATGACAGCTGGTCAAAGGAAGCCAAAGAATCAATGGACCGGAGATGAGAGAAAGGCTGCTAACTTAGATCAACGACTCAAAAGTCTCATCATGCCTGTTTTTCTAGATGACCAAATGAACTCTGTCATAAACTATTTAACAGCTAAATCAATATGGGATGACCTGATATTGTATCATGAGGGCCCTTTTGATGTGAAAGAAAGTAGGGTCATGGACCTGAAATTGTGCTATAACACATTCAAATTCAAAGAAGGTGAATCTCTAACACAAACTTTCACCAGATACAAAGCTTTGATGAATGAGCTAGTAAATGATGGCATCAAACTTTCAAAGCTTGAAATAAATACTGGTTTTATAAATGGGTTACCAAAGAAGTGCCTAAGCTTCTGGCAAAGTCTCAGAAACACAAATCATATGAAAGATTCTGAGCTTGCTTCTATATTTGGTAAACTCAAATATGAAGAAAACCTTATAGACAATATTTATGAGACTAAAAAGAATAAATCTCTTGTCTCTGCAACACCTCTTTCAAGTTCTTTCTTCTCTTCCTTTATTGTCCAGGACTTTCAAGATAGTCCTGATGATGAAGAGGATACAAGAAGCAGTCAGGAGTATCTGAATGATCTTGAGGAAGAATATTAAGCAAGAGCTCTTTTAGCCAAATCTAAAAGATTCTTCAAGAAAGGTACTCAAAGATTCAGCAGCACAAAGGCAAATGACCAAACTGAATGTCACAAATGTGGCAAGAAAGCTCACTTTGCAAGAGACTGCTGGTTAAAAACCTCAGTTTCCACATATCAGTCACCCTTTCAATCAAAACCACTCATTTCCCCTCAGCACAAACATGAACTAAGGTGATGAGGTGTCATTTTATACACTTTTAGGGGTCGTTTAACCCCCTAAATCGTGCATTTATGCCCAAAATGGATACTTACCCATTCCTTTTTAGGTATTCAACATTTGGAAGGAATTTGGAGGAAATACACGTGACTTGGGCTCATTTGGAGAAGAAATGGACAAGACTACGGACCTACACCAACATCTCTCAAGAATTTCGACTCAGAGGCTGGAGACAGCGCCACAGATTACACGTGACGCCGTCACAATTCATACCAAGACGACATTACAAGATCTAAAAACGGCATCAGAATGCACGACCCAACCCATTATCTAGAATATTCTACTCATGACGGCGTCACGATTAAAACGTGATGCCGTTGCAGTGATTTTCCTATATATACAAATCCGTTTTTAGAGATTTAAGTGTGTAACTTTAGAGTAAAATAAAAGGACGAACCGTAGTTCATTTAGAAGCTGTTAGGGACGATTTTAGGGTCTCAAAACCCTATTGTACTTCTTTCAATTCATGTTTTAATCAAGTAAGCCTATCTTAATTATTCAATATGTCTTGTTGTGTGATTCTTATGTATTCTTGCTTTATCTTTAACATGCTTGGCTAAACCTTCTATTGTGTTTATTTATGATTGTATGAAACCTAGGAGGTAGATCTTAGTGGTGTTGCTTCTTGTGATGAATATGCATGTTAGGTCTTAGAAAACCAGCTTTTGTCTGTATCGCTGTTGATATGTCTAGGAAAACATGATTGTGTAGAAAGGATACCATAGGGTAACAGTCTTTATACTACCTTGCCCCTTATATGGTTAATCCACTCTTAATATATTTCAAATGCATTTAATATACTCTTAGGGGCCTTATAATAGTCTTCATACAACCTTACTTATGCGTTGCCTTAACGGAATATTAAATAGATGGCGGGTTCGTGTAATTCGTTCATGACTTAGGAAATAATTACATAGATCATCATAAGTGTGACAAAGCAACAACAATAGGAGAAGCAATCTAGGGAGTAATACATGATTAAATAAACACAATCTTTTATTATATTGTTATCACCAATAACTTAGATTTTTATTTTGTTTCATAGCTAAAACTAAACCAACCTCTCAAACATATGATTTACTGCTTTCATAAAATATAAAAATACAAAAATAATCTTCTCTCAACCCTTAGAATTCTGTTAGACCGTGATCAAGCCTTCCCAACCTATTCCCCTAGAGAACGATAACAACCCCCAAGTCTTGCCTATACTACACTACAACGATTAGGTACACTACCTAGGGAGTTGTAAAACTTCTTGTAGAAGTCCCTTATGACAACCGCAACAAGTTTTTGGCGTCGTTGCCAGGGAATAGTTAGGTTTTGATCATAGTTTAGCTTACTTCTACTTGCTTGAATCCTTTCAAGTAAGATTTAATTTCCGCATATTAGCTTTCTAGTAGACTATCTTTTCTTGGTGTTATCTACCTCGTAAATCCGTCACCATGACGCGTAGCACCGTTAAAAGGTTAACGAAACCTCTCGACGAACCCGAAAGAGAATTCCAGAGGCGTAGGAAAGCCGTCCTACGTTCACATCAAAATGAATCTCTTGCTATAACCGGAAGAAACCTCTTTGATGATGAAGCATCCTCCTCCTACAACACTGGAGCCAAATCACCAACGCCTTCAAAGACCTTGCACGAACATTCTCATCCTAATTCCTTCGGTTTCTTAAATCCAATTACCTTTCCAACCGAACAAACGGGAATAATCATCGACTCACGCGACATATGGTTGATTCAAAACACGTGCACATTCTAAGGATTGAGAAACGAGGACCCCCTCTGTCATATTTGGCACTACTTAAGCATCATTGATAACATACAAGCTGACGGATCCACAAGGGATACATCTAGGTTAAGATTCTTCCACTTCTCCCTCAAAGGAAAAGCAGCATAATGGCTTGACAGAATACCCCCACTCAAATCACGACGTGAGATCAACTCGTATCATGATTCCTTGACCATTTCTTTCCGGTAGGACGTACCTTGGCCCTTAAAGATTTAATCCTCCGATTTAAACAAGGAGACGATGAACCCATAAAAAGTGCTTGGATCCGTTTTCAGGACTTAATCAAACAGGTTCCCCATCATGGAATACATAAATGGCTTCTGGTATAAATCTTTCACGATAACATATCCTAGGATGACCGTAGGAAACTCGACCAATTCGCCTAACTTCGCTTCGACTCTCTTATCGAAGAAGAAGGGTGGAATCGAATTGAAGAATATGTCCAATACCAAGATAATCCGTAGGATGACGTGTCATCACCCATGAACATTTCTTCCATTTCAGAAGCAACTCAACCTACATTGAGAGGGCGCCATAAAAGTGGATTTGCAATCGAAATTTCTACCTCGAAAACACGCCTACTCGAGGTTGGGTTGAAAAACCCATACCTAATCTGTGACTACTGCGGAGGATCTCACGAGGCCGATGAATGCAAGCAAACTAACCATGGCGAGCAGGTATACTTATCTGGGGGGAGACATCTACAATGACCCTTCCCTTCTAAGGTTCTATCAAAACGACGATACCTCACCATGGGGGAACATCAAACATAAAGAAAAAGGAGAGGATGGCCCCGAGTGGATTATTAGAAGTAAGTTTGAGGAGGAGCTCGCCAACTTCATGCTCGAAAAGAAGTCTCACACAAAAGGGATAGGAGATATGCTTGTCCAACACCGTAAGGAATTGCGTGAACAATACTCCCAAATACTTTTAACAATCAACAAAAGCGAAACTCCTGAACCTGAGGCACCAACTTTCGCCATAACAACTAGATCAGGAAAAAGCACACAAGACCCACCTTTTCCAGCACCGCCACGACCAACGACTAACAACTTCACCGAGGGGGAAACCAAAAAAGAAGGGCCTGAGGGCGCAAAACCAAGCATTATACAAGAACCCACCCCTCGGCCATCCATCCTTTACCAACCTTCCAAGTCATCCAATCTACCTTTTTCGTCCAGATTAAAGAAGCAGAAAAAGGATGATGAGGATGAGCGGCTTCTCTCAATCTTTAAGCAAATTCATATCAATTTGCCATTCCTTGAAGCTATGATTCACATGCCAAAGGGAGCCAAGGTTTTGAAAGATCTACTTTTGCATAAGGAGAAACTTGAGAAAGCGGCCTCCTCAGTCAAACTCAGTGAGGAGTGTTCCACTAATATTCAAAGGAGTCTACCCCAAAAAGAAGGGGATCTTGGAAGCTTCACACTGCCATGTATTATTAGACCTTTAGCAGTCAAGAACGCCCTTGCTGATTTCAGAGCAAACATAAATCTCATGCCACATTCTCTGTTAGGAATTATTGTAAACAAACTTAAGTCTGGTAGTTATAGAGTTAAGTCTGGTAGACATAGTTAAGTCTGCCAGTACTAAGTTAAGTCTGGCAGTACTATAGTTAAGACTGGCCTTGTCTAGTTAAGTCTGTTTATGTAACAAAATAGTTATAATAGTTATCTTAGGAGATATCTTAGAAAAGGATATGCATTATCCTTTCACACGTTTGTAAAGCCCATTAGGGTTTCCTTGGTGTATAAAATTGTTATAATAAGAAATCACTAGCTACACAAGGATGATCCGGAGGTCAGGGAGGATTGAACAAATGTTTAGCCATATTATTAGAGAGAAAGGAAAAAGATGGGAAGAGGTGTGTGTCTTGAGAGAGAAACAAGAACATACACTCTTTTTACAAAAATGAATCCTCACCCCTCCATGGAAGTATGGAGGGGGCATATATAGGTCAAGACAAGGGACACTATACTAACTTAACAGTTCTAGTCCTTGTAGTTCTTGCCTAATGAAAACTAATGTAATTCTAATATGTCACCATATTTTAAGGCTAACAATCTTCCCCCAATATGTGGACATATAGAATTACTTACAATGTTCCTATCAAGTACAAATACAACACAAATAAAGTCTTCCAAAGCTGAAGATGTCTTATGAGTTCTCCTTGTCTTGAAACTTGTACTCCAGCTTGGATCTTCTCCTTGTCTTGAAACTTGTACTCCAGCTTGGATCTTCATTGTCTTTACTTGTACAGGAACCATTGTAGTATGCATGAACTGGATTAACTTCCCCCCAATCCATGCAATATGTCTTGAAAAGCTTTCTTCATAGACTCCTTTTTGGCGAAGTTTATGAATCAGCTTCCCCCCAAACCAACATCCCTATCTTAAGCAGATTATGAAACTTTGTTGCAGCTTAAACAATCTTCTACTTGTCATTGACGTGCACAGCGGAATTTTATAAAAGTCAAACCACACTAAAGACCACTGCTTCTTGTCATTAGGGCTTGGTGAATATTTGTTCGGGGGTACATGCGAGAAATCATCAACAATTCTTCTCACGTATGCAGAATACTTCATAAACCATGCTAAGTTAAGTAGTATACACTACTTCCCCCTAGAAGTTGACATGGTAACTGATAGGTGTAAAATACACATATCCATTTATACCTAAAATAACTCAATTAAACCCAAAACAGACCAAAAATGGCAAAA